>SNQJ01S0007117.1:6063-23004 GCA_010110895.2 Picea sitchensis
CTGGATGACATTCTCATTTACAGCAAGACTTGGGCCGAACACTTGCAGCATATTCAACAGATTTTGTACATCCTGCGGCAACACAAGCTATATGCCAACTTGGAAAAATGCTCCTTCGTCGTGGACATGGTCCATTACCTGGGCAATATCATTGATCAACATGGCATACATGTGGATCCAACCAATATCCAATTCATTCGTGACTGGCCAGCCCCAACCACACTCATTGAGCTTCAGAGCTTCTTGGGCCTTGCTAATTTCTACCACAAGTTTGTGTTGAGATTCTCCCATATTTCATGGGCCCTCAGCCAAACAACCAGGGGTGGTGGTAAGGAAAAATTTGCGTGGGGCCAGTACCAACAACAAGTGTTTGATGATTTGAAGCAACGCTTGTGATCATCCCCAGTACTTTCACTACCAGACCTGCAACAACCCTTTGAGATTGATACAGATGCTCCAGACTATGTGGTGGGCATCATTCTCACTCAACATGGCCACCCCGTGGCATATCATAGTGAGACACTATCAGATGTTGTCCGTAAGTACCCTACTTATGACAAATAAATGTACTCCATTGTGCAATCCTTATGCTAGTGGAGACATTACATTATTGGGAAGGAGACAGACATCCACACTGATCATAAGCCACTTTAGTTCATGCAGATACAAGGAAAATTGCAGAATGATTGCCATCAAAAGTGGTCCACATACTTGCAACAATTCCACCTCAACATCAAGTATAAAACAGGAAGCACCAATCACTTTATTGATTTCCTTAGTAGAGTTCCAGTTGCGACACTCACCACGGTTCTAGACTCTTGTGGCCATGAGACCTCTAGATGGCCCCAACTCTATGAGAAAGACCCGGACTTCTCCACCACCTACCAAATGTTGGGTGCAAACACAGTTGTCGATAATTTCCATCTTTAGGATGGGTTGTTGTGTCATATGGGCCATATCTGTGTTCCATCAAGCGAGCGAGCAAAGCTGATCTGGGAATCCCACTATAGTTGGGCGACATGACACTTCGACGTCGAAAAGACAGTGACGATGATACATAAACATTTCTACTGGCCGAACTTCGACAGGAGGTCAGTAAGTATATCAGGTCCTGCACTACCTGCACTATTGCCAAACCGATCACTAAGAAACAGGGCCTGTACACCCCTCCTCCTACTCCCAACAGGCCATGGGAATCCATCTCAATGGACTACATGTCAGGCCTCCCATCCACCAAGTGGGGAAATGACTGTGTTTTTGTGGTTCTAGTTGCATGTAAGAAAAACATCACAACAGAGGCCACTGCCAAGCTCTTCTTTGAATGAGTCTTGGTACATTTTGGAATCCCACAAACCATTGTCTCATATCGAGACAGTTGATTTCTTAGCACATTCTGGTCAAGCCTCTGGTCACTGCTAGACACCAATCTGACCAAATCCACAGTCATCCACCTCTAGACAGATGGCCAAACCGAGGTCATAAATCGAATGATTGTGCATATCCTTCGCATGTATAATTAAAATCACCCTTTCACATGGGATGAGATCCTTCCCTATGTCCAACTTAGCTACAATCGAGCTCTGTATAGCTCAACCAGCCACAACCCCTTTCAGGTGGGGTTGGGATTCCAACCATTGGGTCCCATAGATGTTTCACTTCCCCTTGCGGTCACCTCGACTGAATCATCTCCTCCTCCAACTGAAGCTGAAAAAGACACCCAGTTCATTGAGCAGATCCAGCACATTCACCAACAGGTTTAGGATATCCTACAAAATTCCAATGACAAGTACAAGTAGTGACATGATCAACATCGGGTGCCAACTAAGTTTCAGGTGGGCAATAAATTTTGGTTGTACTTGCAGAAATATCACCTTATAGGACCCCATCGGAAGCTTTGCCCACTTTGTTATGGGTTGTACACCATCACCAAGGCCATGGGTGATAATTCTTTTGAGCTCAACATTCCTCCTTTCCTTGGCCTACACCCAGTGTTCAATGTGGATCTCCTTCGCCCTTATTTCCCACCATTATTGGACACCTCAGGCGTAGCAGAACAACTAAAACCAAAAGAGATCAACCCCGAATGCATACAACAGGAATCCAATGATCATATTTTGGACACACAAATCAAGGGAACTCAACAACAAAGTATCTAGCTTTATCGAGTCATCAAAGTAGGGCAACTCCTGCACCAAGGCAAGTGGCTCACTCGGGGCCAAATTCAACAAAAATTTCCTCATTTGATGGGGGAACTCAACACAATGGAGAACATTGCTTCCTAAGGAGGGAGGATTGATCCAGGTGGATATCGGTGGCCACCCACCTTTTCCAACTGGCTCAAAATAGTTTTCTGGCAATTTTGGCAATTTACTATTTTTAGCAGTTTTAACTTCCAGGGCCTAAATGAAGGTTTTTCTATATAGATATTCTCAATGATATACAAAGGAATTATTTTCATCCCAAAATGAATCTCCTCGACAACACCTTTCCAATGGGCTATCATACACCTAAAACGAAGATCACATGCAAAAGTTACGACCCCAGGAAGTTGATGTACTAACTGACCCAGACGGGGCCCACATGACTTTTGGCGCTTCATCTTCTACGGTTAGGTTTTTGGATGTCTAGGGGTTTTGGCATTCTTATTTATTGTAAAAATGACTTTAGAGACTCATTGTAATAATATTTTGGCGAATGAGCACAGCCATCACATCTCTTCTCAGAGATAAGCCGCCACCATTCCAGCAAGCTTGTTTTTGCTGCATTTTATAGTTTCAACTTATTTACTTATTGAATAGAAAACCACTTTTATTTTATCTCTGTTATTTTTTGTTAAGCACCTGTTAATAATCTGTAGTCATTTCTTTCTGCTCATAATATCCGGATCAGGGACACACAAGGATCAGAAAACCTTCCTGTAGTATCATAGTTTATTGATGGATTTCCTAAGGAACTATCAGGTTTACCACTAGAAAGAGAATTAGAGTTCATTATATATTTGAAACTTGGAACAAAACAATTGCAATAACACCATACCGAATGTCGACACTCGAATTGTAAGAGTTGAAAATGCAATTGAAGGATTTGTTAAAATTGAAGGAGGCTTTGCATTGACTATTGTCAATTGAACAAAGCTACGATCAAGAACCAGTATCCATTGTCAAGTATTGACAATTTTTTTTATTAGATGAAGGGAGAAACAATGTTTTCAAATATTGACTTGAGATCGGGATATAATCAGTTACGGATTAAGGAGGAAGATATCCAGAAGAACACATTTAAGATGATATTTGGACACTATGAGTTTATTTTTTTACTGTTTAGACTGACGAATTCCCTGAGTGTATTCATGATTTTGATGAATGGGGTGTTCTGTGAAAACTTGGACAAGTTTGTACAAGTATTTATCGATAACATTCTGATTTATTCTTGGACAAAAGAAGAGCATGGCGAACACTTGAGAATGGTTTTACAGTGTCTAAGACAAAACCAGTTGTATGGGAAGTTGTCAAAGTGTTCTTTTTACCAGACAAAGATTCATTATTTGGGACATATCATATCTAGAGAAGGTATCATTGTGGATACAATGAAATTAGAGGTTATTATGGAATGGCCAACACCAACGAATGTACAAGAAGTTCATAGTTTTATGGGTTTGGAAGGTTTTTATTGACGCTTCATCGAAGGTTTTTCGAAGATATCAAATCCAATTATAGAATTGCAGAAGAAAAAAAACAAATTAGTATGGTCGAATAAATGCACGGAATCATTTAAAAATATTAAGGAGTTATTAATGACAACACCGATACTAAAGATTCCTGACATGGACAAGGAATTCTTGGTATGTACAGACACATCCAAGAAAGGTCTAGGTGGAGTATTGATGCAAGATGGACGAGTGATCACTTACATTTCAAGGAAATTAAGAAGGCATGAAGAGAATTATGCAACGCATGATATGAAGTAATTAGCGATCACATATTCCTTACGAGTTTGGAGACATTATTTGATTGGATGAAAATTTGAACTGAAAACTGACCACAATGGATTACAACATATTTTTTCATAGAGTGGCTTGAATACACAACAAAGGCGTTGGTCAGAATTGCTAAGTATGACTTTGAGATTACTTGCATTAAAAGAATGTTAAATAGAGTAGCATATGCATTGAGTTGGAGACCATGCATATTCTCGGTAATACCTCTTAAGACGAATCTTCGAGAAAATATTCTCAGTTTGCAGATAGACGATGACTAGTAAAAGGAAGTTAAGGATAATATTGGACAAGATATCATGATGGTACCAAGGTTTGAAGGTTATTCATTGGAAAATGACGGATTATTCAGCTATAATGTCACAATTTATGTACCACCTAACGATGAATTGAGAAAGTTGATTTTGAGTGAAGTTCATCAAGTAGTGTACGTGGATCATCCTAGAGTCACGAAGATGAAGGAAGACCTTAATAATTTATTCTTCTCGAAAGGAATGAAAGTGGATATAGTTAATTACATGGAGATATGTCTATAATGTCAGCAAGTAAAGGATGAACATAGAAATCCAATGGGATTGTTACATCCACAAGAAATTCCTAAATCGAAATGGGAAGTCATTTCTATGGATTTTATTGTTGGATTTCCACTAACAGCAAGGAGACACGATTCAATTTTTGTAGTCGTTGACACTTTGACGAAGAGTGAACAATTTATTCCAGTGTGTATGACGTATCAGGCACCCGACATAGCTAGAGTATTTGTTAGCGAGATTTTGAGGTTTCAGGGTGTACCAAGGAATATCATACTCGATCAAGGATCAGTGTTTACTGGACGATTTTGTACTAGTTTCCAAGAGGCATTGAGAATGCGATTGAATTTCATCACACCATATCACCCTGAAACAGATGGACAAACTAAAAGAACGAATCAAATCTTAGAGGATATGCTTAAGATGTACGTTATGGATCAACAGAAACATTGGGAAGACTTTTTTCCATTGGTAGAGTTTTCATACAATAATATTTATTAGAGTACGATAAAGATGACACCTTTTGAGTTTCTTTACAGATGACCGTGTCAGACACCTTTGAGTTGGGATTGACTAGAGGATAGGGTATTGGTGGGACTAAAAGTAATCCAAGAAAAGGAAGAGTAGATGCGAACTATAAGACAGGATTAAATAAACACAATATTGATAGACGAGTTATGCTAATGGCATCGCATTGGCCACAGTTATGAAGTTGGTGACATAGTTTTTTTGTGGGTGAAACCGCATAAGATTTCGATCAAGTTTGGAAAGGGTGTTAAAATCTCTCCTAGGTTTGTGGGACCTTTCTAATTTGTAGAAAGGAAAGGACCTGTGGCTTATGGACTAGCCTTATTTGATTCTTTGAGGCATATGCACACTGTATTTCATGTATCTGTTTTGCGACATTATATATCAGATATGTCACATGTTATTGACTTGAGTTCTTTGGAGGTGTTGCATGAGGCTTCTCTAATGGAAAATCCAATACGCATATTGGATCATCACACTCGGAAGCTATGATGTTGAATAGTCGATCAGGTCAAGGTCTAGTGGGACAATTATAGTCCACACTCGGCTACATGGGAGGACACATATGAGATGCATCAACAATTTTTGTATTTGTTTGATAGATTGGATATTTAGATTTGTGTCAGATACATTTATTGCTTCCATTTAGACTGTACAAACTTCGGGACAAAGTTTAAAACAAGAGGGGGTGTATGTAACATCTAGTTTCATTGAGTACATTTTATACTGACATATTCTTTGAGGACACTTGCAAGAAAGTGATCCGGTTATGATACATTATGATTATGATTTGATTATGAGTTATATTGTGATGTCATTATGATTTATATGTTAATTTATATATGTACATATATTTATAGGTATTAATGATGAGTTCTCTTGAGTGTGTAGGATACATGATAGGTTGAGGATGTTGATGGCATCAACGAATTTCCTTGGACTCCAGATTCAGTCAAGGAGTGGATCTGTATTTTGGTTTGAGTATTGATTTATACTCATGATATTATATGATGATTTCAATATGGATGTTATGTATATGGATAATGATATTGTTTTTTTCAGTGGATGCAGGCTTGGTGATGCTTGCTAATCATACTCACATAAGGAGTAAAGGGGCCATACATAGAAACCAAAAAGATGAGGGAGAGGTGTGGAAACATCCCTACCCCATCCTATTATCACTCTCGTCGTGACCTAAACACATGGTTAATGATTACCTTGTTCCAAGAGGTCCATGATGATGTGAGGGAAAACTGAGATAGCAGCTCACGAGGAATTCTAAGGGGCACACAATAAGGAAAAATCCTTATTCCTTAGAAAACCCTTAGTCTCTCACAAGGTCGATCAATTGGAGTGTTGACTCCAAGTGTCGGAAAAACTTCCAAACTAGCCAAAGGTGAGTGACACCCTTGGAGCATGGAGCTGCATCTTGAAGGGCATGTCACGTAAAAAAATTGTGAATCAACAAAAATATAAATGGACTAGAAAATATAATAAAAAAAAATATAGACCTTGTTAGATCAAAGTATTTAACTAATTATTAATTTATAACTAAGAAATCTAACAAGATTCTAAGTCTAATATGTTTGACTAAATTAAAAAATAAAAAAGGGAATAAAGGGATTTGACTAATGAGTTAATTAACTAAAGAAATAAGAATAAAGTGGGTAGATGAACATGTGTGCATGAAAATAATAAAAGGAATTTTTTAAATAAAAAGAGATTAAAACATGAGAGAATAGGTGGTACACATAGAGTAGCATCTTGAGTCAATCTACCACTAATCCTAACTAAAAGAAGACTCATAATCCAACTCAAACTAAAATCTAGTTAGGGGACACAAAATAAATGAAGAATTGAGGAACTAAGGGACAACTAAGAGGAAAAATAGGAACAAATTGGGGATGTGAGGGAAAATGCCTAAATAAATAAAATAAAAATAGAATTAACATGTGCAACTTGGGAAGAGTGTGACACATGTAGTGGGTGAATAATCCTTTAATTATTTAAAAAATAATTATTTGTGCATGAGGACATGTGTCATTGGGAATTTTTCTATAAAAGAAATGGAAAGGAAAGGAGAGGGATCTCACTTTTTGAAATTATTGTTATGCTATCAAAAGTTTTCTGAACTAGTTTACTTGTTGAGAGTTGGGTTCCAAACTTGGTAAAGAATGGAAGATCTTCCTTGCGAGGCAAGTTTGGTGCTATTGTTTTCTGGTTTCTTGTGTGTGGCCCCTTTGCGGCTCATGGGGCTAAGGGAAAAAAGGAACACCCCCAGCGTTGGTTGGGAGGTACCAGTGAAGTTTCAAATTATTGGGAGGAATCAAGGAAGGGATACACAAGTCATCAACATAAACTATCTTCAACTACCAGTTCATTCGGTCATGGTATTTCTCTTGATTTATTAAATTTTTAAAAATACTTGTACTAAACTCTGATTAGTTATTTAAAGGAATTCATGTGCTAAAGTATCTTAGATCTATTGTAATGGTTGTTTATTTCATTCTATGAATTCATGAGGATCGAAATTGTAATCAAGTTACATAGAATTATTATCGTTGAATTTTGAAGCTAGAAATAATGTAGCAATTTCAATTTTTCAAGAAGATGTTTCTTACATATTGTTAACACTTTAGAAATCCTGCATATACCCTCAGTGTTGAGGACTATTTTGTACGTTCTTTTTACTAAATTCTAGAATGTTGTGAAATTTCACTTACTTGAACCACTTTGAATGTGCCTATAAAATCAAACTAGTACAATAATATCACGGTATATAGCACTCAACAGTTAAACTATGGGTATACACATTGTACAGTGTTGTCTTATGACCAGATATCATTTAATATACCAACCACCTTGAATTGAAGATGACATCTACGGTTACAAATGTTTGTAGGCACCAACTTGTTAGAGATACCAATTCCCACTGTTGTTTGTAGGAACCGACCTACAGGAGACATCAATCCCCTCTCATAATTGTAGGCATTGACCTACTGGAGACACTGATCCCCTCTGCTATTTGTAGGCATCGACCTATAGGAGACCAATCCCCTCTATTTTTTGTAGGCATTGACCTACAAGAAAAATTGATCCCCACAGTTGTTTATTATGTAGGAACCAACCTATTTACAAGTTCGTCATTTACATTTGCTTCACTATTCTGCTTGCTTCTTCTTTCTTCACCAAATCTACTCTGCGCTCGTTACTTCTTTGTTCACCATATTTTGTCTTCACTTGCTACTTCTACTTTCTCCAGGTCATATCGAAACTCACTACTTCTGATTTTGTGATATCTTCTCAACACTCACTCCTTCTGCTTTCACTTTGCCTTCACCAGATCTTCTTGCTTCTACTTATACCTTAGATTTTCCTTTACAATTTTTTTTTCTAGAATGCCATATTTTTTTTCTAGAACACTAGATTTGATCTTCACTAATATTCNATCTACTCTGCGCTCGTTACTTCTTTGTTCACCATATTTTGTCTTCACTTGCTACTTCTACTTTCTCCAGGTCATATCGAAACTCACTACTTCTGATTTTGTGATATCTTCTCAACACTTACTCCTTCTGCTTTCACTCTGCCTTCACCAGATCTTCTTGCTTCTACTTCTACCTTAGATTTTCCTTTACAATTTTTTTTTCTAGAATGCCATATTTTTTTTCTAGAACACTAGATTTGATCTTCACTAATATTCAATCACTTCTCCTTGAATTATATTCAATCGTCAATCATCAAATGGTATGCATAATAATATTACATTTTCACCCACACACACACTTTTTCTCTTAACCATCTTCGCCATTTATATGTTACCATAAGCTTTACATGAAAAGTCATGTCAATTTGAAAAGACACGACTTTTATTAAATAATAATTATTGTTCCCCTTTTTTTAATTTTTAATTCAATTCATACCATGGGTAAAATATTATCGTTGGTTTTACCCTTTTCAATCCATTTTCATGTTTACTACACTTTTACATAAACTCCACTTTCAATTTTACCCTTTTTTTAATCCACTTTCATGTTTACTCCACTTTTACATAAACTCCACTTCCACTTTTGTATTTATTAAAGTCACATTTTTATTTGAATACTTCCTTACCTTTCACATCAATGACAACATTGTATTCAACACGCCTTACTCCAAAAAATAGCACTAGGAATTCCCCATATACCTTAGTATATAGAATAGAAGCAAGGTTACCATTACATTTGAAATTGAATTCCTTAGTCCTCTCTAGAAACAATGAAGATACAAAATAGAAATCACCTATGTACAAAAGATATCATAAATTTCTGCAACTTCAAGAACAAAGAGAATAGGAAATAATGACAATAAGCAAAAGACAACAAGTGGTCAAAAGATATTTGACAAGAGAACTACCTCAAAATAATTTTAAAAAGATCAATTGGTTTCGTTATGGAACAAAGAAAAAGAAAAACCATCTTTTAATACAAATTTTGAATCTCTCTAGATTGGTTCGTACCAAATTGAGAAGGTCCTCGGTTACAATTCTTATTTTTTGAAGGATATGAAAGTAATGAGTCAACCATTTCCCATGAATGGGCAGTATCTTAAGAATTTATTTGGTCAAACCCCAACACATAATATGTACATAGTCTTTTTCCGTACTCCTTTGTATATTCATCATCACTTTATCTCTTTTTCCCTTTTCCTTTCTTTTTCGACTCCATTTTCCGAATGGACGAGGATTATGTTTTCTCTACAACTCACAAGCAATCACTATCCTACAATTGGAACCGAATGTTGATCTACATCCGTTGATCAACATTGGTACATACATAGGAATCCCTATTCTCTTATTTTCTTCCTATATTCATTGTACATTCTTTACTTATTTGCTTTTCTCTTTGAAATGTGGGTTGTGGATGAGGATACTATTAATTCCATAGGAACTCAAACCCATAAACCTGCAATTCTATAATCAATTTATTTTTCTTACTTCATAATATTGACACTTAGTCATATTTACATGTTTCCGGAGACAAATCCATCCCTATCTTGAAAATGCTCATGTCCTGAAACCCACAAACACACAACACTCATAACAACCCCTTCCACTTCCTCGTCATGTATAATGCACTGCTTACCTTTTTATACTTATCCAATTTACTTGAATGTGGATTTGGGATAACCTTCTATCCCATTTTACCTTATTCCCAGTTCCTATGTCTCACAACCTGTAATCCCACATTCTCCAAAATGACTCATCTACTTTCATGACCCATAAAATCACCCTTTTCTTGTACTTATTTTATTTTACCATTGTGGATGTGGGAATCCCCCTTTATTATATTTTCAACTCTCTCTGTCTGCAGTCCCACATCCTAAAATCCCACATTCATCATATTGCACTTTCCATTTCCCACTTTTCACTTCCACACTTAACCATTTTTCATGTTTCCCAACATCAACTCACCATTCTTGATGGCATTTACTTCCCCTCCACCACATCATCTTCCACTTGTGTGAACCTAAATTATGTTAGTAAGTGGTGAAGATTTCTTAAATCTTTGTAGTAAATTCAAAATTTGATTGTGCAAGCTAGCAACATTGAAATAAGATCTATAGTAGTTGATAATCAAGGAAATATGTGGTAAATTTCATAAAGAATTAAAATTCCATGTTGTAAAAAGGTTATACTGACAGGAGCACCACCTATTTGTAAATAGAGAAATATGTGTAAAAACATGTCAAGTAGAATAAAAGACTTGTATTACAGAGACACACTTAACACTCTTGGAATAGAATATCATCAGTTCTAGTGGTTTCAAGATTATAAGCGGTATTTGTCTCTTCCCCTTACAAAAAATGAGATAAACAAGGTTTCGAGTTTAGGCATAACATTGGACAACTATGTGTCTGAGGTGATAGACTTCAAAGAACTAGTTCTTTGGTGTGAGGATAAGTTTGACACAGAAAGAAGAATTACTCAAATCTAAGGGAAGCCACCAATCTCTTTGACTCCCTTAGTATTTAGGATAATTTTACAACTCTCAAACTCCACCATATTGTTTAAGAATAAGGAAGCAGATGAGTTTCTCAAGGAACACCAAGGAGGAGTAGAGATCCTTGAGAATTATCTCACCAAACCACGAGTTGACAACAATTCTACTCAAGCTGAGTTAAGTTCTTTGAAATAACCATTCAAAGAGTTATTCTGGCTTTTTTCCTAAATAATTGGATTAGATTCCATTGCCTCTGTGTCAAAATACATTGTTTATATTCTTTACTTTGATTTTCATGATGATGCCCTAATTTACTAGGGTCAAATCATTTCAAATGAGATATTGTTTTAACTGGGCGGCCTAAGAAAAACCATAAAAATTTATATGGCTTGTTAATTCGTCTATGTTATAGCCTACGGTCACATATTTGAAGACTTTCCCATGGAAAGGAATGTTGTTTTTAAAGTGGAACTAGATTTTTTCTGGTACCCTGATTTATGGAGACATAAAGCCCAATATGATTTATACGTGGTCCAAAATGGATTTATATATTCTTTCAAAAAATTAATTCATGGTCCTATTGCATCGATATTGTCACTATAGGTTGCATCCTTTCTTTCCGTGAAAGGAATTTTTGAAATTTTGGATGATTTCAATCTTTTGAGATTATTTGGATTCTAGGGGAAACCCTTCTTGTTACCATTTTTATGTATTTGATTAACTCTTTGTCGTTGAGGTTTCCAGATAGTATAAATATTGGGAACACTTTTTTAACAAAAAATGAAAGTAACAATTTATTCCATTTCCATGAATGGTTCGGGAAATAGTTGTCAAACATATTTCCCATGTAGATGAATTCGTTGGTGAATTGAATCAACTCAATTTAAAAGAATCTCATTGCATCAAGGGTTTTGACCCTAAAAACTTATTTTCTTCACACATTTCCCTTGTTGGATACTCATCATATTTTTGTAAGTATGAAAAATTTGAAGAAGGAGGAGGAGACAAAAAAAATCTTCTCGAGGCCTCTATTGAAGAAACCATGAATGATGTTGAAGAAGTGGAAATCTCCAATGAGTGCTACAGATAGAAGGTAGATAGGAAACTAACAAAAACTCTAATTCACCCAATATTTCATAAAGAGGTACTTCTACAAAAACAAAACCTAGAAGCAGTGGTCTAGAACCAAGAAGAAAATCCTTTAGAAATTCAGATGACGGTGGTGATAAAGACCGTACAAAAACAAATTTGGAAAAATATCATGTTTTACACACTTCCATTCAATGAAAAAGAGAATCTTAGAAAGTAGGTGAAGATGTACCTTAAATTGAGGAAAGTCCAAGAGCCATGGAAGTAGATGAAGTAATAGAAAAACCTAGGTGGTCGGAGCAAATATTGATGGAAACTAGGGAAATTTTTAAGTATATGGCTTCCCAAGAGCTAGAAATATTTGAATAAGAGTCTATTACACTTCACCATGTGGGCTACCAAAATAATTCTAAAAAAATTTTAATAGAAAAAGTGAATATGAAAAATAAGAAAATCGTTGAGAAATGGAAATTAGAAATCGATTTTTAGGGGGTTCCACCCTTGAAAATCGTGCAATATCACGATGCAATTGGGGAAGAAATGAAGGAATCTATTTTTTATATTTAAAAATAAAATTAATTTTTAATGGAGAGAATAAAGGAATTGGAGAAATATATAACTCCAAAACCATTATTTGCATAACTTATAATTGTAGTTTAGCCAATACTTACCCTTGAAGATGTCCTGGAAAGCAATTCCAAATTGCGGGGTTCATCCAGTCTATTGTTGGTGGCAAGAAAATGTGTTGTAAATAGTATCCAGAATAGCATATACCTAATACTTGAAATATGGGAATTGGCACAAAGTTCAACTAGATTCTCAACAAGGATTATGCACTTTAGGGAATATCTCCAAATAGACATAGAAAATGATGAAGGATTTTATAAAGAAGTAGTGGGAACGTTTGCAAAAAAAGTTCAAGATTAAGCGACACACATAGAAGAGATCAAAACCTTCCTCCAATATATGAATGAAGAAGATTAATGCTTGTTGGCTTAAAAGAATTATATGTTTAAGTGAATTGTTATCTAATTTGGATGCTATTAAAATCAAGAGGGGTGACATATTTCTAAAACTTGTTGATATAACCAAAGAATTAGATGGCCCTAATTTTTTAATGGATACCATGTACTTTTGTCTAAGGAGAAACTATTAGAAGAAATAGAAGCATTTTTTTTAAGTAAAAAAAAGAGAGGTGGATCCTATTGTATTAGCTGCCAAAATGTACAAATATGCTTGGTCTGCCAGCTGTCCAGCCGAATTAATAGAAACTGGAACAACTGGAAGCCTATGCTGTCCATGTCAAAAAACAGGAGGCCATATGTCCTACCCATAGTAAACCAAGGTAGATGGAAACCCCTAGTCTAAAGATGAACCAAATATCTTGAAAATAAAGCAATTTTAAACTGTGATAGTTGCAGAGCCATATCTCTAACCAAAACTAAAATTCTAACTAGTAACATTAACGAGAACAGTTACTCGATGGCCTCTGAGGTGGCCCTGTTAGCATCACCTTCCTGCATTCCTGCTCTAGCTAGTAGCACAAAAGGTTGCACACATGTAGGGAATCTTTGCCCTACGAGCACGTTGGACTATGCATCGTATAACATATCAATGTGTTGGTTGATGAGGATGGAATGATTGACTTGGTCTGCCACTTGGCTCCTCAAGTAAAACATCGGATCCAGGTGCTCCAGGGGGAAGAATGGCAGTTGGACACACCACGATTCCTGCATGGTGGATATGGGATGTGGCATGAAGGTCATGCCACCCTCCCACACCTGGCCATCCTCCTTCAATTCACCACCTTGGCTGATGTCCACGACCTCGCCTATCGTGTTCCCTCTTTGTTTCTCTGTGGCCACTTCCATTCTCTGTGTATCATCCTATTTCCCCTTAGCATGCTTGTTGTCAATGCTCGATAAGTGTTCTCCTGCGCGCGTGCCCCCCTGTGAGTCCAACTCCTCCAGAATATCCTCTTCAATATAGCAGGTGGGGAACTCCTCCATCCAGTCTTCCCTGCTATTGATGTTTGGTTGCGCCCCAGTGGTCTCCATGGTGGTCTCCCCCTGAAGGCATCTTGGAGGCTGCCAATCGTCAGGTATGGTAAAGAGGAGGTGTTTCGGGGGAGCATGAATTGGCTCTTCCAGAAAGACCTCCTCCACATATGCCATGGGAGGTGTCCTGGGTTTCCTTGCTCTACAGACGAGCTGCGTTCGAACCATGGAAAATTCTCCTTCAAACCGCTATTGTATCTTCTGATGAGTAGCAAAAGTGTACCAAGTGAAGCCCCTGCGGGGATTCTCTCTTTCTCTCGACATGGGGATGTGAAGAGAAATGGCCAAAGTGACGGTGGTGTTCCTGTAATTGCACCTGAGCTTAGAGTAGCAAGGCTAGTGCAGGCCGATATCAAAATGGGTGATGCCATATAAAAATTCATTGATATCTAGGAGGGTGGACGTGATAGACTCCTCCATTAAGGCTCCCTCCTTAAGTCTTTGTGCATCCAGACTCCTCACACGAGTGAGAGGTCTCATGGCATGAGACTAGTTGTTGGGGCTTGCTCCCATATTTAATGGTGAGGGGATGGGAGCCGACGACCCTTATTTATGGACAGACCAGGCTCCATACCGCGTTGCCTTGGTGCGCTATGTGTCACCCCATCTGGGGTAGAACAAATAGGAGCATTAAAAGTTGCATGGGAAATTGAATTCAGTGACTCAATTGATTTATCTGAAGAATAAGTAGAAAGGTGGCTTGTTCGACATATAAACAAAAATGATGATATTGAGGACACATTGCACCAATTAAGCATTGATTTAAGAGGATTGGAGAATGAATTATTTGAAATAAAAACCAAGCATGAAATAATGTTTTCTCCAATGAGGGAGTATATATAAGAATTGTTAACAAAATCATTAGTTAATATAACTGAGACGAATCATCAAGAAACAATTACAGTAGTTATGCCACCTCTAACAGAACAACAACAATCTACCAAATATGCCTCAATAAGCAAATTAAGGGTTCAAAATTTCCATCGCAGTGAGTCGACTAGTAACCTTGTTTTTTCCTTCACCATTTTTCTTCTTCAGTCAATTGCCATTTTTCCTTTTTTGTTCCCAACAGCCTATGAAACATAAGTCTAACCCTTGACTATTTTATTTTGTCTTCTAGGTCTCTCTTTCATTTTACGGCTTGCATGAACCCCATGTCGTTCCTCTTTGAAGGACAACCACAATTTATTTTATTTGTAACCCCAAATATTACTACTTATTCTAGTAAGACATCTATTATCTTTTGAGGTTCCTAGAGAACTAGAACAAGATATAACATTACCGATTTCTCAAGACTTTAATTTTAAGGATGAGATTTCAAATGTGTGTCTATCAAAATCTTTATTGAATTAAATGGAATGATCATTTAGAGTTCTTTTCTATATGTAGTCCATATTTTCCTTTCCTTTGTTGAATATTGTGTTCTACTTTGGTGAATGTTGTGATGGAAATGTCGTCCTATGTTGATATACACACTTTTGGTTTACAAATATTGTAACATAGTGTAACAATTTTGTTTATGTAAGATACTTTCTCTTTCTTAGGTACTCTTTGCATGTGAATATTTATTTCAAGAATAAATCTTGGTTCTTTCTTAGGCATTTTTATATTCTTGCATGTTATTATAAATAGAGGAGTACCACCTCTTTAAAAACATAGGGGGATTTATCCTTGTAAGGTTGACTTAAAGATCGTAAGACAATATTTTAGATCAAAAATACATTATGAGCTTGGATTTTGAAGTAGGTTGCATTGAGAATGTTACTTTCTTATTCACAAATTCTCTCTTCACTTATTGCCATAACCTTTGGGGGTGGTTATGTGAGGGAAAAGAGGGGGAGGGGGGTTGGTGGGTAGGGAATTGGATTTGAAACCTTTCAAAAATGTCCATATTCATTTTAGTTATTGCATTTAAAAGGTATTTGATCGTAGTACAATTTCTAAACGTGATTCTAGTTATGAAGAGAGAGATTAAGGGTTTTAGGGAGGCCTTTTTCCAAATTTTATTCCACACAAATTATTATGTAGGAAAACATTCTAGAATTGGATTTTGATTTATCAATATATTTTCCTAGATAATTACCAATCTTCTAACAATGGAGTAGCAAATGATGGATCCTAACCCACACTATAAATTTAAAAGAGACATCTATTTTGGGATCAAAATCAAGGGTCCAGTGATTCAAATACATTCCTCTTAGACCCATGAAATGTGGCCCATTATGAAAGATGAGGTATTTATCCTCCTTAAGTTAAAATAAGAATGTGAAATACCCTCTTCCAAAAAATAGGAGAGCTTACTTTCTATTAGGGACATCAAATTATTTTTTTATCCATTGTTCCATTTGATTTTGAAGATTTCCATAAACTAGTGAACTGGCCTATGAGGGTTCTCTCAAGTAGAGATAGATATTTCATTTAAAAGGGACTAAGATCAACAAATTGACATCAAGAGTGAAAAAATATTTCTTCATGAATATAGATGTGTGCAATTTTCAAACCAAACCTATGATGAAAAATAACCAACTGTTATAACACCATGACCTTTACAGAGAGACGGGGTAGTTGGTGAAATTTCCCTCACCTACATCCATGGCTAGGAGGGTAGATCCGACAAGGGAGATGGTGGTTAAGGCTATGGAAATCAAATTCAATTATTTTATTTTTTGTATAAAAAAAATGGAACCATTCATCACATAGGATGGAACAATAAGGTAGAAAAGGGTTGATCTCAAGGTTTGTGAGGAGTACTTTCCTTTTTC
>SNQJ01S0007117.1:56545-71620 GCA_010110895.2 Picea sitchensis
AAGAAAGTTTACATCTGTTTGATCCTTTTTAAACTGATGATTCCAATTTTAGAATGATTCTACGCGAATTTAATGTCAACCAGAAAGAAAAAGAAATGTACTCCTGTAGCTGAAAGGATGCACTGTCAGTTGGTCTTGTGATTCTATCGCGAATTTAAAATGATTCTAAGCGAATTTAATATCATCTTGAAAGAGAAAACAATGTGTTTCTAAAGCAGAGAGTAGGCTTGCCAGTTTGTGTTGTGATGGGATTTTTCACCTGCTACTCTTATTACTAGATCGCTGCCATGTGAGTTGTTTGGACGTCGCTATAGTATTTTGTATTCGGCGCTGTTACAGTCATTAGATGGTATTAATAATAATACCGAAACGCGTTTTTTCTTTGTTGGTACGCCAGCGCATTGAAAAGACCGCACAATTGTCATGTTCTTCACATTTCAACTCTCTTTGACGCTCATCGATCCTCGCCAGCTCTTTCCGCCTTCACGACAGTTCAGGCTTTGCCGACACGCAGATACCTAGTCCATTATTAATGATTCCAATGTCGACGACTAAGGTAGTCGATAACTAAATCAATAAGGTTTTTGGAGAGCATTTCAAATCCAACCAGTTGGATCAAATGTACACCATCAATTCAACCGGTTGGATCAAATGTACACCATCAATCGCGTAGCTAATTTCAAATCACGGCGTGAAACGCGTTGCTAATTTAAAATCATCCTGTCAAGGATATACACGTAGATATAAGGGTTGAAGAGTGTATTGTAAGATATCTATGAATTCTATAACACATGGGAAGGAATCTCATATTTCCAGTTAAAGTTTAAAGTTTTTTAATCAGCATAATTTCTCAAAATAATTATACTAGCACAAATAATTATACTAGCACAGGGGGCAAACTGGTGTTTGGTGAAAGCAGGCTGTATATGACATCTCTTCACTATGTAACAAAACTTTAGTCTCTGTTAATTACTCAGATGGCAATCAGCTAGCAGCCATACTAAATTTTAAATATGATTAAGTAAAAGTAAAAAAATAAACATACAAACGGATGTCTTTATAATAATAGTGAGAAAGTTAGTGATTGAAATCACAACCAAAACCTATTAAATGTGCCTGTTATCAATAGATGTAGGCCTTTCCGCTTAATTATATACATACTAACTTGTTTCTATCAATTAAAAGATGGTATGAAAGATAAATCTATCAGTTATAATTTTGAGAAATTTTATAAGAGTTTTAAAAGAAGCATATTAAATTTACAGAGACAGCTAACTGAGCAATCCCTAAACTTTACCTCATTTATTAAACAAAATTTTGTTTGAGAATGGTATGTAACAACTAATTGGTCAATCCCTAAACTTTACCTCATTTATTAAACAAAATTATTAAATGAAACATATTAAATCTACAGAGACAGCTAATTGAACAATCCCTAAACTTTACCTCATTTATTAAACAAAATTTTGTTTGAGAATGTTATGTAATAACTAATTGGACAATCCCTAAACTTTACCTCATTTATTAAACATATTTGAGAATGGTATGTAACAACTAATTGGACAATCCCTAAACTTTACCTCATTTATTAAACATATTAAATGTGATTGAAAATTAGTGATTGAAATCACAACCAAAACCTATTAAATGTGCCTGTTATCAATAGATGTAGGCCTTTCCGCTTAATTATATACATACTAAATTGTTTCTATCAATTATAAGATGGTATGAAAGGTAAATCTATCAGTTATAATTTTGAGAAATTTTATAAGAGTTTTAAATGAAGCATATTAAATCTACAGAGACAGCTAATTGAACAATCCCTAAACTTTACCTTATTTATTAAACAAAATTTTGTTTGAGAATGGTATGTAACAACTAATTGATCAATCCCTAAACTTTATCTCATTTATTAAACAAAATTATTAAATGAAACATATTAAATCTACAGAGACAACTAATTGAACAATCCCTAAACTTTACCTCATTTATTAAACAAAATTTTATTTGAGAAAGGTATGTAATAATTAATTGGACAATCCCTAAACTTTAACTCATTTATTAAACATATTTGAAAATGATATGTAACAACTAATTGGACAATCCCTAAACTTTACCTCATTTATTAAACATATTTGAGAATAGTATGTAACAACTAATTAGACAATCCCTAAACTTTACCTCATTTATTAAACATAATTTTATTTGAGAATGGTATGAAATGTAAATCTATCCATTATAATTTTGACAAATTTTATGAAAGCTTTGAAGCACATTAAAATCTACAGACACAGCTAACTGGACAACCCCTAAACTTCACCTCATTTATTAAACATAAGTTTGTTCGAGGATGGTATGGAATGTATGCCAAATTTTACGAAAGATTTGAATGAAGCACATTAAAATCTACAGAGACAGCTAACTCGTCAACCCCATTTATTAAACATAATTTTGTGAAGCATTTTTTCCACAAGTTATGGTCCACCATAGCCTGCAAAACGAACAGTGTATGTACATTTACTTTATTGAGTTTTACTTTCAAACAATTTGCACTTGCGAGCAGGCGCATTGATTTGATTGATCGTAAAAGTTTTCTGGTACGTTTGTTGAAGCTTTGTGATGAACATTTCATCCGTAAAAAGTTTTTTTTTTATTGAAAAGATTATATCAGAAGAATAAGACAAAGTTGAATACGGGTTGAGGGGTTTCTGATTGACAAAAACTTGAAAGCTTTTCAAATCTGTGAATGGAAAGTGCAGTGGAGGACAAATAGAGAAAAAAAATTCTTCTTCATTTTAAAAACATAAAAACATGCAGTGACTCTCTTTATATTGTCGTTTTTAAATAACATTACTGACACTTTGTATTTGTATTATTTTAAATTAAAAGAAAAAGGCAATAAGAATATAGATACCTTACCCCACTTACAATCACACTGAATATCAACAAGTATCCAAATATACTATTTGTTAAGTTATAATTGAATAAATGTACTTGTTTTTGTCATATTATTAAGGGGGCCTTAATGCAAAGGTGTTAATGAGAAGCACTAACTCATAATTTGATTAGTGCAGAGAATCCAAGTTCACAAGGCTCATGATTTGATTAGTGCAGAGAATCCAAGATCACAAAGCAGGAGACTTGGCAATAAAAGTAAAAAGGTAAAATAAGAGTTAGTCAAATATAACTTTTATATAAATAATTGATGTTAATAAAAATTTAAAAATTTAAATTTAACAATAATGAATAATGTGTTAAAATAAAATTAAAAAAAATAATAATTATTTAAATTTTAATTTAAATATTACATAAATAAATAAATAAATTATAATGAATATATATTAAATTATCAATTTTTGAAACAAGTAATGTTTTAAAATTAATTGAATAAAAATAACTATATGTAAAAAAAAAAAATGGAGAGACCAATTTTAATGAGTGGGTTTAATGGTTAAGAATATGTGTTTCCTCTTAAGAGGTCACAAGTTCAAATCCAGAAACGTTGAGCGGAGAGGGTCTCTTGTCCCACAAATAAAAAAAATTATTATTACTATTATAATTGAAAACAAGGCCACAAAAATTTTAAAAGTCGTCAACAAAGCTCATACATAAAAAAACCCATAAAATTGATCCATATTTTTTCTCACAAAGAAAGCTAAAATTATTACTATCTTATATATATAAGAAATATGTTTAATACATAAATTAAAAAATACATAATTAATTAGCATCTAACATATTTTTGATGAACAAAATATATAAAATTTTAATTATAATTATTTATAAAATAAAGGATTTTTTAAAATAAATTTATAATTTATAATTAAAAAAACAAAAATAAATAAAACGGTATGTTAAAAAAAAAAAAATGAATTCTAATTGAAAACACAAAACAAAGGTTTTAAAAATAGTCAAAAAGGTCAGACATGATAAATCCATCAAGTTGATTTGTAAGATTTTTTTTTATAAAATTCAAAATTATTATGATTTCAAATGATTGAATTTCATTTTGAATTTTTATATTTTAAATAGATAATATTTTATAAAAATATATATTTAATTGATATCTAATATATTTTTAAATAAAATAAATTTTCATATTATTTAATAAAAAAATTATTATATATATAGACAAAGGTTTTAAAAATAGTTAAAAAAAATCAAACATAATAAATCCATAAAATTGATTTATAAGATTTTAAAAAAAATAAAAATTATTATAATCTCAAATAATTAAACTTCATTTTGAATTTTAATATTTTAAATAAATAATATTTTGTAAAAATATATATTATTTAATTAATATCTAATATATTTTTAAATAAAATGAATTTTTATATTATTTAATAAAAAATTATATATATACTAAAAATAAAATTATTTGTAATATTTCAAATAATACTTTTTTAAATTAAACTTTTATCACAAAATATAAGAGAAAAAACTGCATACTCCACTCTAATAGTAAGGATTGTAATATATTAATTCACTCACATGATTTTGT
Organism: Picea sitchensis; assembly: GCA_010110895.2. Classification (NCBI taxonomy): domain Eukaryota; kingdom Viridiplantae; phylum Streptophyta; class Pinopsida; order Pinales; family Pinaceae; genus Picea; species Picea sitchensis. Next base: position 61,050 of record SNQJ01S0007117.1, read on the forward strand.
ATGATGTGAAAGTACTTAGTCTCACATGATTTTGTGAGATGTGAAAGTATTTAGTGACTTGTGTACTTAGTGACTTGCTTTTTAATTTTATAATATAACTGACACTGAAAGGCTGATAAGATGAAAAGAGTCCTTAAAATAATATATTAAATTTTATTGATTAACAAATAAATGGTTGAGCTTCATTTATCTCGTGTTAATATTTTAATTTATGTTAATCACTTAGGTGGCAATCAGTGAGCTATCAAAGTAATTTTTAAATATGATTAAGTAAATGTAAAAAAGTAAACACATAAACGGATGTCTTTATAATAGCTAGGAAGTTAATGATTGAAATCACAGCCATTTATTTTGTGTAACTACTAAGAATATTCCAACCATATTTAATCCTATCCATAGAAAACTTATTAAGCACTAAACCCCTATTAATTCTACCCATTGTCAATAGGTATACGCCTTTCGGTGTAATTACCTTGATCCTTTGTTCTCAACATATCAATAGAGCCTTAATTTACTACCAATTTATCAAACTTAGTAATTTGTTTTTACTTTTTACTATATTAGGGAAAAAAACAATCAATTTAATAAAAAAATTATTAAATCTAGTCAAAAAAACAAATTACCAACTCAATACAAATTCTTTACTAGACTTGGTAAAAAAATTATTTTTACCAAGGTGGGTAAATTTTTTTACCAAACTTAGTGAAAATTTTTACTAGAACTAGTAAATTTTTATTTTAATCCAATTGTACACTTAAATTGTCAAAAGTACCATGTAATATACCAGATATAAAAAGTATGCAGAACAGAAATAAAATGCTAGAAATGGCAGAATAACAACAATATAACCAACATAATCTCCACAATAACACAGAAATGATATAAGAACAACAACAGAAATAACACTTTGATTCAGAAAGCAATGTTCATGGGCCTCTTCGAGGGGGCAACCTCCAGTCGAGCAACACTCTGTTACAATAATCTCCAAGCTAGGGTTTTTATACCCTCGACTCTTATTTATACTAAATATGTCTATCAAGAGAAGCATCTAGAGGAAGATCCTTCTAGAAGTGGAAGCTTCTATTAGGTCTTCTTACATCCGCCTTATTCTATTTTATTGAAAGGCCTTATTAATATTGACCTTTATTACATCCGAATATATTCATCTACCTATGTGCGGGTTAGGACCCTAACATGTCTGCCCCCTTAAAAACAGTCTTGTCCTCAAGGCTTGAGATGTGGAAACTGCTGCAGAATGGTAGTTGGTTCCCAAGTGGCATCTGTTGGAGTTGTATCTTTCCAATGGACTAGCACTTCCTTGATGGTTCGCTGACGCAGGCGACGCCCACGCCGGTCCAAAATTGCTTATGGATGTAGCCAAATGGATCATTCTTCAGCTAACTCAGGAAGGTTGGTTTGAATTTGGCACCTAGTTCCAATCACCTTCTTTAAGCATGAAACATGAAAAACAGGATGTAGCTTCGACTGACTGGGCAGAGCTAACTGATAGGTGACTTGTCCCACAAGCTTTAGAACTGTATAAGGACCATAAAATTTGGACGCTAGCTTCTGACACTGCTCGGCCTTGAGGGAAGTTTACTTGTATGGTTGCAGTCGCAGAAACACATGATCCCCTTCTGCAAATTGACGTTCAGAGCGACCTTGATCTGCTTGTTGCTTCATGTGATTCTGTGCCATGACCAAGTTCTCTTTAAGGGTATGAAGAATATCCTCTCGAATTGTAAGTGTTTAGTCAACTGCTTGGACCTTTGAGGTACCTGATAAGTATGAGATAACTGAAGGTGGCTTCTATCCATATACCGCTTCAAAAGGATTCATGCGTGTAGTTGTATGGTAGGAAGTGTTGTACCACCATTCAGCTAGGGTTAATCATTGAGCCCACTGATTTTGTTTTTCAGAGGCAAAACACCATAGATATGTTTCCAAACACTTGTTGACAACTTCCGTTTGACCATCAGTCTGGGGATGATAAGCTGTGCTTAGATGCAATTGGGTGCCCTGTAGCTTAAACAGTTCTTGCCAAAAATTGCTTGTGAAAGTGGGGTCACGATCAGAAACAATAGAGTGCGGCATGCCATTAAGCTTGAAGACCTGGTCCATGAAAATTTGAGCCACCGTGGATGCAGTAAATGGGTGTTGGAGAGCGCAGGAATGAGCATACTTGGAAAGGCGATCCACAACCACCATTATGACTGATTTATTTCCTGATTTGGGTAAGCTGGTAATAAAGTCCATAGAGATATCCTTCCAAATAGCAGGTGGAATCGGAAGCGGTTGTAGTGTGCCCAGAGATTTGATTGTTTCTCCCTTGTTGCGTTGACACACCTCACATTCAGCGACAAAATTACGGATGTCCTGTTTCATACCATCCCATAAGAAAGAACGTTTGACCTTGTCATAGGTTTTGGTGAATCCGGAGTGCCTTGTTGTGGGTGTAGCATGAAGCTCAGAAAGTTCCCTGGATTTACACTTTGATTATTTACTTAAATACAAATGGCCTTTGTATTGAAGCTCATCCTGGAGCCAAGAGTACCCTGGGGGAGTTGGAGTATTGGTCTGCAATTGTTGGATCAGATGCGAACTTTTGGGATCTTGTAGCCATTCCTAGCGCACAACTTGGAGCCAATCTAGTACAATGAAGGAAAGAGAAAAAAGGGATCCTTCTTCTTCATATTTTTGGGACAGTGCATCCACCACCACATTACCTTTTCCCTTCTTGTAAATGATCTCATAATCATATCCAAAGAGCTTAGTCACCCATTTTTGTTGCTCCGAGGAGGAAATGCATTGTTCCAGAAAGTACTTGAGGCTTTGATGGTTTGACTTAATTTGGAAACGTTGCCCCAAGAGATAAGGGTGCCACAGATCAATGGCATGCAAAATAGCCAACATTTCCTTTTCATAGATGGGTTTGCCCAGATTCCTTTCAGATAGTTGCTTGTTGGTGAAGGCCAAAGATCGACCCTCTTGCCTAAGGACAACACCGATTCCTTTCCATGAGGCATCACATTCCAACACAAAGGTCTTTGTGAAATCAGGAAGGCCCAGAACCAGAGTGGTGCACATGGTCATCTTCAAGGTTTGAAAAACTTGAGCAGTGGCTGGAGTCCAAGTGAAAGAGTTCTTTTTTAGGAGAGTTGTGAGAGGTGCTGCAATCTTGCCATAATTCTTAACAAACTTGTGATAATACCCTGTTAAGCCTAGAAATCCACGCAAGATTTTGAGAGTCTTTGGGTGCGGCCAATCTTGCATAGCTTCAATCTTTTTCGGATCCACCCTGACGCCATCCTTCCCAACGAGATGACCCAAGTATTCTACTTTTGAGGCACCAAAAGCACATTTAGACTGTTTCAGGAAAAGTTTGTGCTGAGAGAGTAGATGGAGAACTCGATCCAGATGAGAAAGATCAAGTTTAGTAAAGAATTGGGTGCCACTCAATTCATCCAGGAGGTCATCAATGACAGGAATGGGAAATTTGTCTTTAATGGTCAGTTTGTTGAGGGAATGGAAGTCAGGACACATTCTCCAAGAACCTTCTTTCTTCAGGACCATGACTATAGGAGAAGAATAAGGGCTTGTACTAGGGAAAATAATGTCTGCAGTAAGGAGTTCCTGGACCATTTTCTCAATTTCATTTTTTTGTGAAAAGGGGTGGCGATACGGATGGATATTGGGAGGAACGCTTCCGGGTACAAGGGGAATGGAATGATCATGAACACTGCAGGAAGGAGGGAGCCCTTGGGGAGTGGAAAATACCATTTGGTGTTTAGAAAGGAGGGCTTGGAGGTCTTCTGGCACCGGGGGTGTCTCTGTTGCTTGTATGGTATGGAGTTGGGCAATGACACCAGAATGACCTTTTTTGAGCAGTTTTTCCATGCGATGGGAACTAATGACCTCAGGTGAACCAGTCATGATGCCTTGGAATTTATATTGGTGGCCTTCCTGGTCGAATTGCATGGTTAATTCCTTAAAATCCATGAGAATGGGACCCAAAGTCCTTAGCCAGTCTGCACCCAACACAATGTCACAACCGCCCATGTCGATAGCAAACATATGGGATTTTAGGTGGTAATCATCAATTTGGAGATGCACATTTTCACAACGCCCTCCACATTTCATGGAACCACCATTGGCAATCATGATTTGGAAATTGTTGATGGCATGGATGTAGCAATGAGTTTCTTGGGCAATGTGACGATGAATAAAATTATGGGTGCTTCCACTATCAACCAGAATAATGACCTTTTGATGCTTGATGTAACCGATTAACTTGAGGGTTTGGGGGGCGGAGAAGCCAGTGAGAGCATTGAGGGAAATGATCGGTTCCACTTCGGGAGGGTATGAGGGAGGGGTTATGTCGGTTATTTCAGGTGACTCAAGCACAAGGGGAGTTTCAACATCCTCTTCCGAAATATCCTCAGAGATGGCCATAAAAAGATTTTGTTCCTTACACTTGCGGCCTGAGAAATATATGTCATCACAATTATAACAAAGGCATTTGAGTTGGCGTTCAGCCATTTCAGCCCTGGTCAATTTTTGGATCTTTAATGGGGTGGAGGGAGTAGTGGGATTTACGAGTTTAGGGCAAGGGATAAAGGAGGGTTTACGGTTTTGAGAGGATACAACCTGTTGTGCTTCTTTATTTTTTTTAGTAGCCTCCACCCAACTCGAAGGTCGAGCCATGAGGACATGGGCCTGAATCTCCTCCTTAAGGCCACTAATAAAACACTCTCGAAAGAAAGCATCAGTCATGCGCTCTGTTCGAAAAGTCAGGCGCTCAAAGGCAGCTATGAAGTCTTCTACCACTCCTGATTGTTTCAAATTTGTCAAACGACTGAAATGGTTGGTGTCAGTGTCAAATCGTTCATAAAGCTCAGTAACAAATTGGTTCCAAGCAATATACCCTTGACGGGAAGTTTTTCTCCATTGCCACCATTGCCAACATTCTTGATCTAGATGGAGAACACCATACCAGAGTTTGGCCAAGTCAACTGTAATGTTGTACAAAGAGAAATAATGTTCCATTTGGGTGACCTAACCAGTGGGGTCTGAGCCATCAAATTTGTTCACATCCACCCGCGGAAGGTGTAGGTCAAGTTGAAAGTGATGGGGTTGAAAGGTATGGGAATGGGAGGAATGTTGACCTTCAGTCTTTGGAGGTGCATCAGAGAAAGGGTCCTTTGTAGGGATCTTTAATTTGGTGAAGAGTGATGCAAAGACAAATTCAAGATGGGTGGTCAATTCTTGTTTGACTTCCTCCATTGAGGACTGGATGGTTGTATTTATGGTTGTATTGATGGATGAATCGATGGAGGCAATAATTGCACTGAGTTGTTTCACTTCTTTTTGGGTCCCAAGGAAACCAGATTGCAAGGTGTTGAAGCGAGCTTCTAGGTCTTGGCTACGAGTATGGGCCATGAGGATGGGTGAACTGAAAAGGGGTGGGCGAGGTAACAAATTTTGCTGAAAAATGATATGGATGAATGTGATAAGGGTGAAGAGATGAATCCAATGGAATAGGTCTCAAATAATGGTGAAAAAATTTCCATACATTTTTTTTTTACACCTGCGGAGTGATACTCCAGTCTGAAGAATACTGCAGCGATGAAATCCCCAAATTCTTAACTAGAAAGAAATGTGTATTTACTTGGCAACCCGAACACAGTTGCGCAACAATAGATCTTGTCTGTTTTAATTTGTTTATGTTTCTGTCCCCCAAAGGTTAGGTATTCAAGGGTCTACAGACAAGGGTTTGCCCTGTGCTATAGCTCTCTGATATACGTGCGGGGTCCAATAGTAGTACTCAGCCCAATATATTAGGGCACTAACTAAGGAAGATAGACCGTACCCTTAGTCGTACTACCTGACTACCCAAGTACTAGAGAGTATCTTCCTGAGTGTTGTTCTTGGTGGCACTATAGCAGTCAGGTGGCCAATCGGTTTATCTAAAGAGGGCTTCAGGAAATCTAGGTTGATCCGTACATAGGTGTTGTCTGATGCGCTACCACTCGAAGGGGTACCAACAGGGGTTACAAGGGTGGCCAACAGATGTGCGCTTAAGAACCACTTGTATTTCTTATGTGTATGAATCCCTCAACCGTGGGTTTATGCGCGTAACGAAAAATCTCTGTGTCTTAAAGACACCAGAGTACGTCTATACCCTAAAAATCATTTCCCACAATTTCTTCCAAGGAAAGTGCTCTGATACCACTTGTAATATACTAGATATAAAAAGTATGCAAAATAGAAATAAAATGCTAGAAATGGTAGAATAACAGTAATATAACCAGCATAATCTCCACAATAACACATAAATGATACAAGAACAACAACAGAAATAGCACTTTGATTCAGAAAACAATGTTCATGGGCCTCTTCGAGGGGGCAACCTCCAGTCGAGAAGCGCTCTGTTACAATAATCTCCAAGCTAGGGTTTTCATACCCTAGACCCTTATTTATACTAAATATGTCTATCAAGAGAAGCATCTAGAGGAAGATCCTTCTAGAAGCGGAAGCTTCTATTAGGTCTTCTTACATCTGCCTTATTCTATTTTATTGAAAGGCCTTATTAATATTGACCTTTATTACATCCGAATATATTGATCTACCTATGTGTGGGTTAGGACCCTAACATACCACCACCATTTTGTGGATATACCATGGATAATTGATACAATTAAATTGTCAAAAGTACCACCACCATTTTGTGGATATACCATGGATAATTGATACATATTCTAGAATTATAACTACCATTAGAGATGAATTAAAGAATCAACTCATTGATTGTGTCCATGAATCAATAAATAAAGCATTTGAAAAATACAAATATGACAAAGAGAAGGAACACTTTGAATGGAACTTACTTATGAAAATGAAAAAGATAGTCATGGGAAGATAAAAAAAAAAGTCAAAATGACTACATTCCCAACAAAGAAGGTAAAAATGAAGAGACCAAAGCACATGATAGAATTTCTTACTTACTTTTCAACTCTAACCCAGATTGTAGAACTAATGGAAAACCCAAGTTTGAAAATGACAAGTCTTAATGGGAAATAAAGGATAAGGATCTTGAGTAAATGCCAAACAATAACATTAATGAGAGCATAATGCAACATAGATTATAAATCACATTGCTAGAGGGTATCTTTATTTGTCATCCTATGATTTAAGACACTTTTTCTATGGATCTTAGATGCTATGTTGTGAAAGGTATAGTTGAGATCATGGAAATTGCAAGAAAGAATAAATGTGCATATTTAGATTATCATATACAACAAGTGAATAAAATAAAAAGAAAAAAATTAGGAAACATCATTTCTCATGAAGGAGACCCTGAATTTCAAAAATAATTGAAAGAAGAAGAGAAAAAATACATGGTAGAACCTCAAAAATGTATGGTAGTGGTGTTGGCCAAGGGAGAACCATATGCACCGATTTCCCCAACAAAGGTTGAGATCCTTAAATTGCATAAGATAATCATTAACCCTCAAGATATATTAGATCATATTCAAGGTTCATATCAAGTGCCTAAAGTAGATATTCTCTCTCAACAACTTAGTTTGGATAGACTATTAATAATAACTTGAATGCTATTAGTGGGAGAATCCCAGTCTTCAAGTATAATTAGAAGGGTTGGATCAACAATAAATATTATTCAAGAAAAGTCAAGAGCCATGGTTCGAGTACACATACATGTTGAGGATATATTTTGTGCATGTGCTTTAACAAAGGAAAAAGTTCTTGAGATAGTGCTACTAGGGAGAGGAAACATAATTATAGAACCATTAAAGTATACCTCATTAAATGGTAGAACCCTCCAAAGGAAGATGCTTATTGGGAGACAAAAATGTTCGGCAACAAAATCTTTCCTTACCCTTGCTTCGAGGAAAAAGCATTTCAAAAGGGAAAGGCAATGTTACATACATAAAGTATAAAGCTAAGTAACAATAAATAATAAATAAAATAAACATAGACTTATAATAATAATAATAATAAAAGGCCACATGTTAACTAAAAGACATAAATTTTTAAAAAGGCACTCACTTAGGAATATTTATATGGGGTCCCCACATTGTAAAATCATCATCAATTATCCATTCATATTATATATTTATATATACAATTTTATTATTCTCATATACTTGAGTAAAAGATCCTGGGATTTTACGCTTTAGAGGCATGTGTAGATGAACCAATGCAGAGGCAAGAGAGGGGTGTGCCCATAATTTCCAAGTAAAAATAAGAAAAAGGGTAAGTAAGGGGCACACCGACAAAAGGAAGGGAGGGCAAGTAATCTAAATACACACTCTTAATAAGATAGGAAATGAGTATTGACATATGGGGAAGAGAGTGTCTCATGGATATCCATAGTTAAAGGTAATGGTTCAATATCCAAACCTAATATAATCAAAGTTGGTTTTAAATACAAAGGCTCGTGCCCAGTAAGAGTAGAGATCGAACCATTGGTGGCAGTCGCCACATGATTTATTTATGAGATAGATTTTTTCAAACAACCAATAAGAAGAGATTGTACATGATTCATAGGTGATACATGGACCATGGTCCAAGGTGGTTGAATATCATAGTGTGAGAGTTGATCAATGGTGACTATTCATCCTTCATGTATAAACAACATCACATGAAAAATTGAAGACACTAAGGTTTGCATGGCATACACATAATCATGTCCAATGAGAAAGTTAAAGTTGATAAGTGACTTGACCATAGTGATGTTAACTAAAATAGTCTTACAACCTAACTAGGTTAGGAGGTTAGGCATAAGTCCTACTAGCTAGGAAACTATACCATCGAAGGCTTATAATTTGGTCATCAATGTAATTAATGTTGTTGGGATACAAGATTTCAATAATGAGGTGTTGAAAATTGCAACTCACTTCAAATTGTCAACCAATGGGATGTGAAGTTATGAGTTGTTGGAATTATTTGTTCAAAATTATGAAAGTGTGATATACTAAGAATAAAATAAAATAAAAATCCTAATGATGTTGTGGCAAGGGAAACAATTATATATGCGTAGAACATTTTATCTTTACTTTACATAGCCTAGAATAATGGTTATGATATCCATCTCTTCTTGCAGTCGTTGGAAGGAAAATAGGAGTTGTACGAAGTCCTAGTGAATTCATAATCCAATGGAATAAGAAGGATAGATAAGATCAACAATCACTCTCTATAGATTAGAATAAGAAAATAGACAGAAAATCATCATGATACTCATAAATATTTATAAATCCCATAACCCATAACACTAATCATTATAACTTGAGATGATAGAAGCAGTCATGAAAATACATCAAATTGGAAATACTACTCTAGACAAAACTACTAAGAATATTGAACTACTAGGAATAAAATTAAATCTCTATAGGAAAACAAGTAAACTCTCAAGAAAAAATGGAAATGATAATGGTAGAACAAGGATTCCAATGACCTCTCCTTCAGTGGGCCCTACCAAGGGGAGTTATTGGAACCCTATAGAACACTTACGAAGACAAAAGTAAGATCAACTCTTCATTTCTTTGTTTAGAAATTACATTTATTAGAGTAATGTATAACCATTCTCTTAAAATAATTTGAACTAGTATGTTACAAGAGAATAAGAAATGAAAATGAAAAAACTAGAAACATATCTCTTCCATTCTAGCTCATATAAGTATTGGAAATACATTGAAGGAGCCTTAAATAACTCCATCAATTATATCCTTGATTAACCAAATATTTTCTACCTAATGTTCCTCTACTCAGCAAAATTGATTTTAGAGGTTTATTTCCACCTCCTTTATCTAGTTCAAATTCAAATTATAATTGATATTTGGAGGGATTGAGAAACTTATGGATTAAGTGTTATCTCCTAGTTCTGGTGGTTGGGGTAGTCACCTTTATAAATAAAGATGAATAGACCCTTAGTTTTATCCTTATTTTTTTATTGGTTGAGATGCTCTTGGAGTTATAAATATGGAGAAGTCACACAAGGTTCAAACCCCCTTTTTGATGTGTTCCCATGGGATAAACTTTCAAGGTTCCCAACCACTACTCCAATAAACCTCATGTTTTCCAATCAACATTAGTGCATATATTCTAAATCGAAAAATTCAACTCAAAACACTTAAGATACCATCCATTCAACATGCTCTTATGAAAATAAGCCAAGCACTTGAGTATTTAAATAAACACAAACTTCAACAATGTTTAAATTGGACATTAAAATGAGATTACTTAGGAATTTCTTAGGTCCTTTGAGTATAATTTAGAAATAATACATGGAAATATGATGGGAAATATATGGTAATATAGGGGTTCATCATTTACTCACCCACTTGAATTTTGTACACATATGTGCAATGTGTAAACAATATACCTCAAAATTAGTGCTATAGTCTGATCATTCTTCATCTTTAGGATGTTTCTCCTTGCATATCTCCCTAAGGTCATAAGTCATAAAGTGTGTAATGGAATGTGTCTCATGATATCCTTATTCCTTTTCCATTGTACTCTCTCTCTCTCTCTCTCTCTCTCTCTCTCTCTCT
>SNQJ01S0007117.1:71670-121200 GCA_010110895.2 Picea sitchensis
CTCTCCTATATATTTCCATGATGGAGTGGTGTGTAGGAGAAGGTGGAAATTGAACCTTAGGATAATCCAATTTATCTTTATATTATTTATAATGTCCAGATATAGTTTTGATTTGTATAGGGAAAATTTTAGACCTGGTGGGAAATGAGTCTCTTTTCCCTTGAGTGCAGGGGTTAACACCTCACATATGTTTTGGAATATTGTGGAAATGTATCCCCATATTTCTTCATGGTGCTTTGGTATTGCATCATGTCTCCTATTTCTTCTCCCTTAGAATTGGAATTAGCTCCACATCTAAAACCATTTGTGCATGATTTCTCAATACATCTCTTGTCTTCGTGGTTTCATACCTTACCCACAAGCTAATGTTGAGTTCCTATTATCTATATATTTTGGGGTTATATGGCCCTACCCCCCTCATTTTCTATATATAAAAAAATCCCTCAATTGGACATCTCACACATAAGTGTTGGGATATCATTTCAAAGGATGAGGCAGAGCATAGTTGTGTGAGTAGAATTCAAAGATCAAAATATTCTCCTTCTTATGGAATATGTGATATACTTTGTTAAATTCACTCTAATTATCCATTTGAAAGGGAAAATACCCAACAATTTTTTGTAACTTGAACTTATACCATCATTCCCTCAAGTACAATGTATAAGTTGTAGTAGGAGGTCTACATGACAACATCTCTTCTGCAAACATTGTAGTCTTAAAAATCAAATTCTCTAAGATTACAATGTCCTCAATTTATTTCTCAATCTCCCCCTATTGTCTCTCTAATTCTTTTGTTAGGGTCAAGTTTTAAGTTTCTAATTGTTTGAAAGTTTCCATGTGTTGCATCTTTAAAAGATTCTGATATTTTTCGTTAAAATCAAAGATCATATGTTCATGACGTGTGAAGAGGACAATCACTTCTCTATTGGATTTTTTTCATGATATTTACCTTAAACTCTCTAATATGATCTAGAAAGTATGTATTTGTCTCAATATTATCCATTCCAAGTGGCTCTTAGGTTTCTTATGTCTCTTCCATGCCTAGTGTAGGGGTAGGTGAAGGAGTTATTTCTTTCTTAGCTACATATTCCCTTGTCCTAGTTCTTGGTTTCTTCTCGTTATCCTTCATGTCTCTTTTGTTCTTATTTTCTCAAGAGGATGGGGATTTATATGGGATGATCCCCCTGTTGGTCCTAAAGTCTGCACCTGATTGTTAAAGTGCAAAGCTAGGCCACCTCAAGTTTAGAATAGTTGATTTTTAATTTGTGTTGGTCAGTTAGAGGGTTGGTTCTACCAAGATAGTAACATGGTTGGGTTGGAAAATGGACACGAAGGAGGGTTCTCCTCTGTTGGTGGCACACAAATGATAGACAAGTGAAATAATAAAAATAAAGGGAAACAACAAACCACTCAATGAATAATTTGCTGCAAGAAGTTTAATACTTAAAATATCATTTCAAGGCATTAAACATGTATAAAAAACACAATTACTCCCTCAGGTTGCAATAAAAAAAGAATCTTCACCAAGCATTAGTTGTTTTCACAGGTTTCATATCAATAAAGAAAAGTTATACAATAGCCAAAGGAAATGAAATGTACTTTGCACAAATAAAAAACTACATTCAAGATAAGATAAAACCACATGAAGATTTGAACGAAACATTGTCATCAAGAGTATATTCACCAGGTAGAGAGATTTAATCCATGCATAGAACGGGTCCAACAAGTCTGATGTATTGCTATCCTTTCCCAAAAATCTGAACCTCAAAACATACAAAAACTGCATATTTAGCAGGGTTGTAGAGGCTCTCGTCCATCTAGGACTCATACTTAAATCTACATTAACAATTGTAGAACGACTTATTAAATTTACTAAAATATTGTTGGAGTACAGAAATGTATACTTCATACTTGACTTAATAAAAAAGAGTGGTTCTTATCACACATAGAATACCACTTATAATGCTTTAAACTAAACAGAGTCTTGAACTGAATAATTGAAAACTGACACTAGCAATGAAACTAGAGTGATGTGTGTGCTAGAATGAACTAAGACTGTGGCAGAGACTTATTCGAAGTGACAGATATGAATATTGCATTGATCATGGCATGCACATGCGTTGTTGGAGGCCACTGAGGACAACTGGATGTGTAGCGTGAAAATATCTCGGAGTGATGTGGTGACCTGACATCATATACGCACATGATTGTGGAATTTTTCGAGGGTGGTTTGGATCCACACCGCTCCGAATCTCGTAATCCACCACCAACTTCCACGTACCTCACAAGATATACCATGGTTTCAATTGCAGGATCGCTCTGTAATATTAACGTTTGAGCATTTTTCGTCCCTTCAATGAAGTGTGGTCGTTGATCGTGTTGCAATATGTGATCTAGGAACGCCCCGTTTTATTGCCATGCGCTTCTCTCAGATTGGACCCTGGACGTGATATAAGCACGTGATTGCAAAAGTTGACAAGGACGGTTTGGGTCCACACTTCTCTGACCCCCACAATCCACCACAAGCTGCCACGTACCTCTCCAACAATACCATGGTTTCAATTGTGGGACTGCTCAAGGATGTTAGTATTCGATGATTTTATGTCCTTGCAATGACGTTTGGCCATTGATCGTCTTGCAATCTACGATTTGGGTGACCTTTCTACTTTAGTGCCCCTACTAAATTTCTTTATGTCTTCCATATTAGAAATCCCCTATCTAATTTAGCGATGGTGCAAATTTATTAGAGCTCGGGAGCTTTTGAACGCGGAGCATGAATATCTCTCGAAGTGACATGGCAGTCTCTTGTCACTTCGGTACTTCACAGTTCAAGATCTTTTGAATGGAAAGTTTGTATAAATCTCGGAGTAGTACTGGCCCAGAGTGACGTGGTGGCCTGAAAAGAATGCCATGTGTCCTGGTGTATGAGTGCCATGTGTCTCAAGCGAATGAGTGCCATGTGTCTCTGACACTTTGGGCTTCGGTAGTTTATGAATGTTGTGCTTGGAAACCCCCTGAAGGACGATCTCATGAATATAATGTGGTATCCTAATTTTTTATCGTTGATGTGTCATGGAAAGAAGGGTGACACATGTCACTCGAAATAACATGAATGACAAACTCAAATATGTTTGAAATGAGTGCCACGTGTCTCAATAGATGATTTTCACATGTCAGTGTCAGATGAATGCCATGTGTCTCCGGCTCTTCGGGGTTTAGGAGCTTAGAATGTAAAACATGGAAAAATCTTGAAGTAGTATGGGCCCGACTGACATGGCAGTCTCTCGTCACTTCGGGACTTCGGGCTTTGGGAGCTCGGGATGTAAAGCATGGAAAACTCTTGAAGTAGTATGAGCCCAGTTGACATGGCAGTATCTCATCACTTCGAGACTTCAGACTTCGAGAGCTCAATATGTAAAGAATGGAAAACTCTCGAAGTAGTATGGGTCTGGTTGACATGGCATTTTCTCGTCACTTCGAGACTTCGGGCTTCAAGAGCTCGGGATATAAAGCATGGAAAACTCTTGAAGTAGTATGGGGTCGATTGACATGGCAGTCTCTCATCACTTCGGGACTTTGGGATGTAAAGCATGGGAATATCCTGAAGTAAATTTCTCCCAGTTGAGATGGTAGTCTCTCATCACTTCAAGACTTATGTCTGGTCATTAATCCTTTCACAACTTCGATGCTCCGAATGCACGAAAACCATCGATTTGGGTGGCCTCCTGGATCTCCACCGTTGCAATTTTAATCTGTCTGATCCTACAATCTGAGCTTGAAATGGACTGATTTGAATGCTTCATTTTTCTCATAGTTTTTCCATGTGCACACAACATACTTGACTGACCAGCTGTAATCTCAATTAAATGCAAACAAGGTGACAAGTAATTCGGACCAAATCATGATATGTGTTTATCCTTCAAGAAAAACAGAAAAAAACTGTGCAAAGAATCAGTCAAGCAAGCCAACAAGGAAAAACAAGTTATTGAATAGATGGGAAACCTACTTTAACAACCAGAAGAGGGAAAAATAATATGACGAAGGAATAGGCAAATGAGAGAGGAGAGGCAGGGGTTCAAACCTAGGTTACAACATTGGCTCCAACCGGGGATACAAATTCCCTGTGAGGTCCTAAGAAAAACAGATCGGTTCCTTTGAATTTAATATCTTTCCCCCACCTTCCCTTCCTTACCTCTATTTCCATGTATCTCTGCCACCATCTCTCATCCATGTCTCTCTGAAAATTAACGTTGAAGCTAACCCCAGTGCCTTGTTGGGATATGGACTCTTTATTGAATATCGAAAATGCAGCTAAATGTGAGTGCCTTTGTTGGTCTATGGAGTCTCTTATTCAAACAAGCTACTGAAGACCAACACACTGAAAAACAATCTGCAAACTAAAAATTAAATACTCAAAATATGAGCTTATTCTCCTACTACCTACTCTATTCAGTTGAAAACCAACTCAATCATGTGTAATTCCATTTCCAATGAAACCAAGAAAATATTTGACTGAGAACCATAACTTTGTGCATGTCACCGTTCAGAATAATCCAAAGAGGATATATCAATTGCGACAAAAATTTAGAAGGCATCTGGTACTTACAATTGCAAATGATGATCATGCTAAAACTTTCAACCTTTGGTATTTTTGAAAAATAAGAATCCATCCAACTTGTTATTGGATCTTGAAACTCATGGAAATCCTCCAACTGGTTGAGAAGACAAAGTTGTTGTTGTATGAGATCTACATTATTGATAAGATTATACTCTTCATGTTCTCCTTGAAATAAGTCACTAAGATCATACACTTCATAACCATTAAGGGCAACAAAACACTCTTGATATTGGTCATCTGGTTGTTCTAAATGAGAGAGTATGTCTTCTACATGACTGGGTTTTCCTCGTTCTTGTTCCATAAGGTCATTTTCAAACTTGTAGATTTCTTGTTTCTCAATGACTTCTGGGGAATACAGATCCATACCTATTATAAAAGAAGGATTGAAATGTGGATTTGGTAGCTACTCTTCATAACTAGTAAATGGAGTTTGTTCAACTTCAAATATATCACAAACATGTGCTAAATCTTCATGAAAAAATTGAGCAACAAATTGATCACATTCATGAATATCGTTAGTTGCATCTTGAACACAAAGATGAAAAACATTCTGCTGGAAATCCAAACTAAATAAGGATTTAACATCAACATTTATTGCCTTCTCATCATCATTTTCAGTTTTAAATTAATGTTGAAATTCATCATGTTGTATAATAGAATTGGAAAAAGATAAAACTGATAATGAATCTACTTTCTCTTCCTCATCATTATCGTCCCCTTAATCTATACTGCTAGAAGAACTAATAATGTTTTGTTGAATATAAGATTGAAATTCTTCACAACAGTTTTCACAAAGTAAATCAACTGGAAAAAACCTTTTACAATGATCATTGAATGTAGCATGGAATTGTTCCACCACCACCACTCCCAAAATCCACCACCAAATGCCACGTACCTCACAATTTATATCATGGTTTAAATTACATGACTTCTCTGGAAGATTAAGGTCCGAGCATTGTACACCCCTGCAATGAAGTGTGGTCATTGATCGTGTTGCAATCTGCGATATGGGAATGCCCAGTTTTGTTTCCATGCGTTGCTCTTAGATTGGACCCTTGACGTGATATAAGCACATGATTGCAGAAGTTGAAAAGGGCGGTTTGGGTCCACACCACTCCAAGCCCCACAATCCACCAAAATTTTCCACGTAGCTTTCCAGCAATACCATGGTTTCAATTGTAGGACCGCTCAAGGATGTTAACGTTCGATCATTTTCCGTCCCTGCAATGATGTGTGGTCGTCTATCGTGTTGCAATCTACAATCTGGGTGACCCTGCTACTTTAGCACCCCTTCTAAATTTCTATCCATATGCTGTATTATAAATCCCCTATGTTATTTAGATATGGTGCAGATTTCTTAGAGCTCGGGAGTTTTTGAACGCGAAGCATGAATATCTCCCAAAGTGACTATTTCCCAAAGTAATGTGGCAGTCTCTCATCACTTCAACACTTCGAAGCTCAGGATATTTTGAATGCAAAGTTTGTAAAACCCCTAGAGTAGTACGAGCTCGGAGTGACATGGTTGCCTGAAATGAATGCCATGTGTCATGACGTATGAGTTTCATGTGTCTTAGGCGAATGAATGACATGTGTCTTCGACACTTTAGACTTCGGGAGTTTATGAATGTTGTGCTTGGAAATCCCCTGAAGGACGATCTCCCAAATCTAACGTGGTGGCCTAATGTTCGATTGTTGACGTGTCGTGGAAAGAAGGGTGAAATGTGTCACTCGAAATATCACCGATGACAGACCCAAATATGCCTGAAATGAGTGCCACATGTCTCAATAGATGAGCACCACGTGTTAGCGCCAAATGAATGCCACATGTCTCCGTCTCTTCGGGGTTTGGGAGCTCATAATGTAAATCATGGAAACCTCCCAAAGTAGTATGGGCTCAGTTGACGTGGTAGTCTCTTGTCACTTTGGGACTTCGAGAGCTTGAGATGTAAAGCATGGAAAACTCTTGAAGTAGTACGTGCCCGATGACGTGGCAATCTCTCGGCACTTTGGGACTTCAGGAGATTGGGATGTAAAGCATGGAAAAATTCTGAAGTAGTACGGGCCCGGTTGACGTTGCAGTCTCTCGTCACTTCGAGACTTCAGGCTTAAAGAGATCTGGATGTAAAGCATGGAAAACTCTCGAAGTAGTACGGGCCTAGTTGACGTGGCACTCTCTCGTCACTCAGGGACTTAGTGATGTAAAGCATGGGAATATCCTGAAGTAATTTTCTCTCGGTTGACATGGTAGTCTCTCGTCACTTCGGGACTTCAAATCTTTGGGACTTCTATCTGGTCGTTAATCCTTGCACGATTTCTATGCTCTGAATGCACGAAAACTGTCGATCTGGGTGGTCTGCTAGATCTCCATCGTTGTAGTTTTAATATGTCCGATCCTACAATATGAGCCCGAAATGGACTACTCTGAATGTTGCATTTTTCTCATGGTTTCTCCCTATGCACACAACATACTTGATCGACCTGTTGTAAACTCAATTAAAGGAAAACAAGATGACAAGTAATTCGAACCAAATCACAATATGTGTTTATCCTTCAAGAAAAACATAAAAATTCTGTGCAAAGAATCAGTCAACCAAGCCAACAAGGAAAAAAAAGTTATTGAATAGATGGGAAACCGACTTTATCAACGAGAAGAGGTAAAAAAAATGACGAAGGCATAGGGAAATGAGAGAGGAGAGGCAGGGGTCCAAACCTAGGTTAAAACACCCCCTATCTCCAATAATTTAACAACAATATCTTGAACTATATCCCTTGTTTCTATATAATGAGCCCAAGTTCTCCTTGCTCTATTTGCATAGTTGTTTTTCTACTTTTTTAGTGTTGGTGCCAACTTTGTCCATACTTTTGTTCTTATTTATTACCTCTATTGTAAGGCCTATACCCACATATATATAATTTTTTAGTGTTGAAATTTCTTCAGCACTAATTGTTAAGAATTTATCTTGTGAAATCTTTTGAGGTTGTCTTGTTAATGCATCATAAATAATCAACTTATAGTTCCATGATGGGCTAATGTTAATGGTTTTCCTCCTTGTACTTTCATACTCATCTCTTTGAGTGACTGGAGAAAAAAATGTGGAACACTTAAGTTTTCTCCAAGTCTCAAATGTGAGTAATACCTCAATGTATATAATAATATCAAGTGATAAGTATGCACTAGGATATACTTTCCTTCACATGTTATAAACCTCAATAGGTGGAGGGCCACCTCATCTTAGGGGTTTGGTAGGTTGTTTCATTTTACACCTTTCTTAGTGTCTTCCATAGTTTCATATGATATGGGGAATTATGTGGGCATCTTGGGTTGGAACTCTATCATTTTTTCCCCAAGGCTTCCCAGTAGGTATCCTTGGCACTCTTGCATTGGTTTCTACAATGATATGATATTCTAGTCCTCTAATCAAAAAAATACATCCATTATACCTCCCTCGGGTATTTTTAATCCTAAAGCCTTCAAAAAACTCCATTATTAGGTCATCATCAAAGCCTTGAAATCTAGTACAATATTCAAGCCACTACACCTATTGAAAAATCTCCACAACATCAGGTTTACTATATAAGAGAGATGTATTTATGAGTTATCTCCTATTGAATCCTACCCCCATGGTTATATTGTAACTTATCTATTCTTTTGTGGAAATAATATGTTGTTTGATAGGGTTGTACTTTCCACATTTAAACTAGGAAGCACTAGAATTCTTCAAAATTAACTCACCTTGTGTAAATGGCACACTTATTCTAAGAGATTCAAACTCTAATGGAACTCATTTGATAAAAAAAATTGAATGACACTCTTATGTTAAAAGAAAACTCACCTTACCTCTTTGCTTGTGGTTCCAATCATTGTGATTTTGAACAACCTCACTTTTCATCTCTGTGTTATGTTTATCACTTGATAACTTGATATTTTATTTCTACTATGTGATTATGTGCACAATCGCTCTGTATTTTGTAAGGAAATGAGCTAACCCTTACTTCTGCTATGATTTATCACCTTTGGAGTTTAATTCTATGTGTAATGCATTATGGGAGAGAAAATGATTGTGTAGAAATGAAAAGAGGTATGTGTGGCATGTTATGGGAGAGCAAAGGATTTTGTATAAATGGAGAGAGGTATGTGCAACATGTTATGGGAGAGTAGATGGTTGTGTAGGAGTCTAAACTTAATTTTGAAATGAGTATTTGGAGAGGCCTTGTCATATGATGATTATACTCCCTCCTTATAACACACTTCATTATTTGTATTTGCTTTTGATTTGACTTCTAATTTTGGTGTTGATTGAGCTCATGCCACAGTTTAATAGTCTCCCCCCGCCAACCCCCAAACTTAATTTCATATGACCTTGTTTAAATTCAAATTAAGTACTATTGCATGGTATAACTAAGAGTTGGAATGGATGATTGTAAATCATTTTTGGTTATTATACATGTATGTAGGATATAAAATATGTATCAATTGAGCATAGTAGTAATAGGCCTATAGGTTATCAATTGTGTAGAACATTTATATGGAAAGTATGTGCATGGTGGTCACCAACTTTTTAGTATTGGAAAAGAATTGTCACCAATATCTTATAATTTTGGAGATCAAATGATGCTCCTTATTGTTTTAATGTGCTTTGGGTACTTTGAGTGAAGTATTATATCTTATAATTTCTTGATGAATAGTATTTAAGACACATATGTATAATTGATTGTTTGATCATGACTTCTAATTGATATAAGTTTCTTTATTTGGTCCTGGATTAGGTGCTAGGGATGATATCCAACAAGGGGGGAACTCCTAGAGGCATTCATCCACCTATCCTCACCCCCTTGATGAACACCAAGACTTCCCCTTCTTCAAATATCCTCATGAAATATCACTCCACTTCATTCTCCCACTTGATGATGTCCTTTCCTTGTAAGTTGATCCTCTCATCCATCCTCCCTAGGCTCCTCGTGCTATGGATGAACATATTTCTAGTTATGGATTCTATGGATCAGTTCATGGGAACTCTCCAACATTTCCCTTCCCCCGAGCATTCATATGTGATATTCCACCCCCTTCCTCGACCGCTTATCCAATCTATTTCCCCCTTTACTCCCGTACCTCTATGCATTTCCTTGCTCACTCCCTCTTCGAGCCCCTTTTCCTTTCCCTTGCTCCATATCCTTTTTTGACTTCCCCTTCTTCTTTCTCTTATGGCTTGAGGTGGCTCCCATTGTCGCTCCAAGTGTGGTCATCACAAAGCATCGTGTTTCAAAGTAATTTATACGGTGGAGGGTTAGACTATTGAATACCATGCACACACTCCTCCTAAAATTCAAGTAGAAATCAGCCTTATTGAAGTTGATGCAAGGGTTCTCAGGCATTTTTTTTACAATGAGGAGGTCACATATAACATTCGGTCCTGGGTCCCTGATCCTCACGAGAGTCTGAATACTTCAATACCATTTATATTTAATAGAATCTAAAAATGATAATGGAAAAAGTTCTGGTGGAAAGGCATGAAGCCCATCAAGAAATCCTCCTCCAATTGGATGGTGTGCAGCTACATGTAAAGATTGTGGATCATGTTGGACATGTAATCCTTCATGGATGCATTAGTTTTAGCATATTGTAAATATGAATAGTCATAGGTGATAGGAAAATTCTTCAGTTATGGAAGACCAAGAGTCATTTATTGTGTATTTATTAACCTATCACGTTAATGCAAATTATATCAAGTATGGAGTTATTTTCTGTTATCCCTGATAGTGGTATCAGAGCCAACTCTACTAACTCCATGAGTAGATTCCCTGGGTTTTCCAGTCTATTCAAACTCTCTCACCTATCCCTCTTCCCTATGATCTGGTCATTCCAGTGTACTATTTTTCACTCATGACCAACATTCTGCAAACCCTAACCCTAAATCGTTGGTATCCATGACTCTCTCTTCATTATGGTCATTGTTGGATAGAAGGATCAAATCAATGGCTCATTTTTTCGTTGATTTCCATCCAATAATGAATAAATATGTGCTAAGTAATCTAAACGTTGTTGATGATTACAGTTGCATGAGACATCCTCCAGGACACAGACTAAGTGAGTCAACCTATGAGAGATCCCATGAGTTGGGTGTGCCCATGAGATGGGTGTGTTATTCCTCTCTGAGATGGAGATGGAACATTGTGTGCCCCTGTGTGGGGTGAGGAAGCCCATGATTTGGGTGTGCTCATGAGATGGGTGTGAATTTCCTCTCTGAGATGGAGATGGAACATTGTGTGCCCCTGTGTAGGGAATATGCCCATAAGCTGGGTGTGTCATTCTCTCTGAGACAAATATGAAACGTTGTGTTCCCCTGAGAAGGGAAGATTCCCATGAGTTGGGTGTGTCGTTCTCTCTGATATGGAGATGAAATGTTGTGTGCCCCTGAGAATGGAATATTCCTATGAGATGGGTGTATCGTTTGAGATGAAACGATGTGTACCCCTATGAGGGATGAAGGATCCCATTTGATGGGTTTATTGTTCTCCTTTGTGCAGAGAGTTGAGATGATGTGATACTCCAGATGATTCTCCTGTGAGACGAAGTGAGAAAGAGATCTGTTGAGTTGGACGTGCCTATCGGTGAGAACAGGTGAATGTGATCCTAGTGGTTGAGCACTGGTGAGTGTTATTCTCCTCTGAGACACAATGACATAGATATGAGATGAGTTGGACGTGCCTGTGGCTGAGCACAAGTGAACATGATCCTAGTGGTTGAGCACTAGTGAGTGAGATTCTCCTGTGAGACGTAGTGAGATAGAGATGTGGACATCCATGTGGCCGATCACAGATGGATGTGCCCCTAGTGGATGAGAACTAGTGGGTGTATGAGATACTTTTCTATATTTTACAAGATTCAGACTTACCTGTAACCCTATTTGTGATGTGAAGGGTACAGGTTGGCCCCACCATAAAGTGAAAGATAATTAATGTAAAAGATAATTAATATGGTAATTATTAATTTTATTGTGATTTATTGAGGTTGGCCCTGTTGTGCCAATAGATACTATTGTTGATAGACTCAGTATAATGTAAATAAATGTAAATTCCCCATTGAGGAATCATAACACAAGTGTGAGTTTGGAAATTGCAGCAAACACTTGTTCTTGAGAAAAGTGCGCACCTCTCTTGGGTGCTAGTCTTCTAGGGTTTTGTGAGCACCCTTTTGTGTGCTAGGTTTATGGTGTGGGAGGTATTTCTCTTGAATAATATAGAAAAGTATTGGCTGGGTTTTATTCCCTTGTTGAGAAGGGTTTCCCAGGATACTTCTTATGTACTTGTGCATGGTGTTTCTTCTTGTGACCTTGGTTACTGCAACAAATTGTTTATGGTGTAACTGCAATTGTATATGGTTCAAGTAAAATGATAAAATTGGAATGAAATTCATGATTTAGCCTATCCCAGTGAAACACTAACATGGTATCATAGCATATGTCTTGAATAACTCATGCACAAGCATTTAAATCTATTCATCCCTCCTTTTTTGCAATTTCGTACTACCCTCCTAGGGTTTCCAAAAATTCCGTACGACCCTCCTTTATGAGGTGTTTCAGCACTTGATACTTGGACATTGGGGATAAAAGTGCATATTAGTGTACAAACTCCTTCAGCACACCTCCAACAAGTCTCAGATTGCATTTATGAGCATTTTGGATTTTTGTCCCTAGGGTTTGTAGGGTTTCGCAATTTTCTGCAGATTTTTGGTTTTAGGGTTTCTGCAGCTCATTAAAGGATATTTTCAGCTCACCTATATTCTTATGACTCTCTTAAGGATTATTTTTGGTAGTCATAAGCCCAAAAAAACCTAAAATTTCTAGCCTAGCCTAGTCTTTAGGTTTTCCAACCCAGTTGACAAGGGTTTGTGAAGAATCTGAAATTATGGTGACACCATGGGTACCTTCTTCATGAAGATGTCAGAGGACAGAGATCAACCAGGTTCCATTGGAGAAATCATATCAACACCTTCAGGTATGCACTTGTATATATTATTTTTATTATTTTCATGAGGGTAATTGCAGGAGGAAGGAACCTTTGTTGAAGTCATGGATCCAGAGGGATCTCAGTGCATTCAGAGGAACACACTGGAAGTGAAGACTCCAGGTTTGATTGTTTTAATTATCATGCCTCTAATCTACATTTATAAATTTTGCTACATTACAAGTAGGTATTTTAGCTATTAAAACAATCCTTAAATTGTTTTGATTCTAGAGATGTACTAATTATTCTCCTTTACGAGATATTATTGTTTTGTTTCCTTATGTTTATTTCTTGTTCTAGGTAGGTTAACAAAAATGGAAGATAGTTATAATTTAGACTTTAGAGGGAATCAAAACTATTTAAGAAGGAGGAAGAACATAATCATCATTGAGGCAACCAATGCAATAATGCATGATCAAAATCTTTCTATGATCCTATGGGCAGAAGTATGCATGCAACAGTATATGTTCAGGACATGAGTCCTCACCAGATTTAGAAGAAAATAACTCTTGAATAAGACTTCACCGTAGTGAATCCTGAGATTGAACACTTCAGGATATGTGGGTGCCTAGTTTATTTTCATTAGCCAAAGAGAATAGGTCAAAGCTAGACCCTTCAGGGAGAAGGGATACATTTATGAGATAACAGTGAATATTTGAAGACATATCAGATATACATCCTTGGTTAGAGACAGATTGACACAAGCAGAGATGTTGTCCTTGAAGAAGAGATAACCTTTCAAATATCCAGATAATCTCAGATGGAGATTGATAGTGAGACAATAACTTCTCCCCCTTCAGCAGTTTAGAGGGATACAAACATTATTCCAATTGATCCAGTTGCTCCAGTTGATATGCCCAGAGATATTGCATTAGGGCATAAAAGGCCTTCCTAGGCTAGAAAAACTCTGCAGGAGGAAGAGGAACATACAAGCCCCTCAAGGCACATCCCGAGAGAGAAAAGAGATTTTCGAGCTACTCTTCATCCATGAGCCACATCATTTATTATGATATTTCTTTTCATGGAGAAGAGACATGTGAACAAGTATGGCAAGATGCCATGACACAAGAATACTTGTCTATATTGAAGAATGATGTATGGGATATTGTTCTGATACCATAAGGGAAGTCTATGGTGACTTCCAAGTTGATCTATAAGATCAATCATGCAGTTGATGGAAGTGTTGAGAAATAAAAAGCGATATCTATAGCCAGAGGATTCTCACAAGAAGAGGGATTTGACTATGATGAGACATTTGATCCAGTATCCCAATACACTTCCATCCGTACTATCATCCATGAGTTGGAAACTACATCAAATGGATGTAAATACAACCTTTCTCAATGGTGAGATTAAGAAACAAGTTTACATCAAGTAGCCATAGGGATTCATGACATATGATGAGAAATCATGTGTACATGTTGAAGAAATTACTAGCAAGCACCTCGTGTTGGGTATGAGAAGATGGATGGATTCTTGATGATTTTGTATTTCAACAAGAGTGTTGTTGATCCAAACCTATATTATCATATTGATGGTGATGAGCACCTAATATTGGTCCTGTGTGTGGATGACTTATTCCTCACCGGTTCATAAATACTTATTATTGAATGCAAGAGAACATTAACTTTTGTTTTCAAGATGAAGGATCTGGGTATGTTTCACTACATCTTCAGACTAGAAGTATGGTAGAGAACTGATGATATTTTCCCAAGTCAAGAAAAATATATAGTGGAAATATTCAAGATGATGGATTGAAAATCCATGCCTACACCAATGATGATGAACTTGAAGAAGATGAATGAGGTTTCTTCTGATTCAGATGGGATTGATCCACATGTGTACCAATAGTTGATTGGATCATTGATGTATCTGGTTAACACTAGACCTGATATATGTTATGCAGTGAATGTGCTTAGTCATTTCATGAGTCAGCCGAGACAGACTCATTGGATAGCATTGAAGCATGTAATGCCATATCTATGAAGCACTACTAGATATGGCCTGAGATATGCCTCTAGTGTAGACTTGAGCTTGTAGAGATATGTCGATGTAGATTGGGAAGGGAGCAGAATAGACCAGAAGAGAACATCCAGTTGTTGTTTACCTTGGGATCTGTCATGATTTCTTGGTCAAGCAGGAAACAAAGTTATTTGGCCTTGATTAACTGCATAGGAAGAGTATTTAGCATTGAGTGTGGCTGTCTACGAAACAGTGTGGCCTCACAAACTTCTAAAAGATTTTTTTGATCATGAGATGGATCCTACTATTATTCATTGTGATAACTAGAGCTTTGTGAAGATCTTTGAGAACCCTGTATTTCATAATATATCAAAACACATTGAGATAAAATATCATCGTTGGGCACTTTAATTGTCTAAATGAATAGAAAATTAAGGTGTTCAATATAAATTGTCAACCCATGGAAGTTTGTTGTTTCAAGATAATTGTGCACAGTCTATGCTAGATTATGGAAGCAACACTAATCTAATTGTAGTAGGGAAGTTTAAAAAGAAGCAAAAATTATCACTAACACAATTATGTTGATACAGCTAGAGTTCTACATAATTGAAATCATAGTTGAAATCTAAACTAATGAGTGTATAAGAATCCTGGATTACCTACTCTAATCTAACTTTCTATTTGACTTTTGCAGGAAAAAGTTCTCTACTAATTGCAAAAAGAAATCTACTTATTGCAATAAAGTAATTCACACTTTTATTTTCTTTTACTTGGAAACAAGATTTTAATCTAATGCAGAAAAAGGGAAAGAAGTTCTCAAGCGGTGTTTAGCAATCGACTTTTAATTCTCATGAGACAGATTTATGCGCATCTAACAGGAAGGAACTAGACTGTAACAACAACTGTATTCTAGAATTGTTTAACAGATAAATCATTCACATTAAAACAACTATTTTGAAATTCAAAACAGAGGGGAATCTGTGAGGAAGGTGGGCCCTTTCCTTCTCCCTGAATCCTCTCAAAGAAACAGGCTACATCCTGCTAAAGAAATTCAATCCACTCGTTTATTGATTTTCCAAAATGTTCGTGTACAATAAGATTTACTTTACTTCACTTTCTCCAAGTAACAAAATCCGTCCCTCTAATTACAAAATATTTGTTATTTAAAGTCAGAGTCATTCAGTTAAAACAAAATCAGAACAACCTTGAGAATCCTCGATTCTCAAGCTATTTGTATGATATCATTAATACAAGATCTAGAACTAATATTGTAAGTTAAAACATGTAACAATAGGTGTAATATCTTTTAGGATCGATGGCATTTGTTGCAGCAGTCGTGTAACATAAAAATCAGTGGCACCTATTGCAGTAGTCATATAACAGCTTCCAGGATTGGTGCATAGCTATAACAACTTCCAAGAT
The DNA here is from genome assembly GCA_010110895.2 of Picea sitchensis. Classification (NCBI taxonomy): domain Eukaryota; kingdom Viridiplantae; phylum Streptophyta; class Pinopsida; order Pinales; family Pinaceae; genus Picea; species Picea sitchensis. Next base: position 87,677 of record SNQJ01S0007117.1, read on the forward strand.
TGGCGCATAGATGTAACAGCTTCCAAGATTGGCGCATAGTTGTAACAAATGGTGTAACAACAATGTCCATTCTTTAAGACTTGGTTGTTCTATACATTTCGATCATTAGTTGAATCATTTTATGAGTAAAACATGTGAATGTTACCAATCAAACATGCTAAGTAAATGAAAATACAAAAGCAAGATAAATGATTCATACCTTGGGAAAAAAAGGTCTTAGCATGCATTATAGTAGGCATTAGCTTAGAGATGATAAGGTTGAATGGGAAAAATATGTGATGAAAAAGAGACATTTCTAGGTCCTAACATGCCCTCCAACTGAAGACATTGCATGTCCTCATGCAAAACACATTCAAACCTTACTTTGTAGCTGAATTAGGGAACTAACTCCTCCAGTGAAAAATTGCTAAGATAAATTGCTAAGTGCCTATATGGAAAAATGTTGTGTCAAAAAGAAACTCTATTGTGTCAACAATCTGGCTGAGTTTCTTTGTCTTGAAGAACAAAATCAGTTTGAGGTTCTTGACTAACAACTCGTGAGGGAAACAATGGTTCTTGTTTGAAAGTTGTTGGTAAACCAACCACTACTTTATGACACTAATATCTCCTCAGTTTTGCTGGTCTTTATGTAGCAATAATTGCATGTTCAATCTTGACTGAGAGAGTTGTTGGTCCTTCAACAACTGACACTTTTACTATCTTATAACCTGCCTCAAAGTAAATGTTTCCACACTAAAAGCACATGAGTTCTTTATTTATGTCCATAGCAGCTTTTGTCAGTGCTAGGATGTCCAAGGTTATCCCTTTTGGATTCTTCTATCAAGCAGTCTCTACCTCTTGTTTCAGGGTATTTAACTCTTCTTTGAGGCTTTCATTCTCTATTATGAGTGCAATAATTTTGGAATTTTTTGTATTCCCGGTCTTTCTCTAAATTTGGGCAAACAATTGGGCAAGTGGCACATCCTCAGTATTATTTGTAACTAGTTCTTGTGGGGTAGTTATACTGTCAATAGTTGTTGCTTGTGGAACATCTGTTTCTTGTGTAACAATTGGGTCTGTCATGACTGGTTCTTGTGGAACAGTCTCATCTTGCACAATTTTTTCTTGTGGAATAGCTTCATCCTGCATGACTTGTTCTTGTATACCAGTTCCATCATTTGCAATTGTCTCGATTGGCACTGTTAGTTCACTGGAAGAGACTGGTTCTTGTGTGATAGTCTCTTCATCAAACATAGAGGATAATGGATGAAGAATAGGAATCGCCTATTCCATAGCTTGCCATCCAATTGTTGCTTCAACAAACTTGGTAGACATGGTTCTTCTCCTAGGTAAAATAGAAACGAAAGTAGAGGATTTCTTCTTCGTTGTTGCAGGAGGAAGAGGATGTTCTTCCTCAACCACACAAGTAGGAAATTCTAGTATACCTAGGTCTACTATGATCTATACATCGTTACTTGACGTATGATGCATAGAATCATCAGGCGGAGCCAATGATTCTGCTGCAATTTGAGTACATTCAGTCTGAATTGAGAGAATAGTTTCTTGAAGTTCTTTGCACAAAGTAAAACCAGGTATTTGTATCTCTGTAGAGTTCTCTGTCACAGAAGCAGAAGGGCTCTGAGTGACTACTGATGTAATTTGGTCAAGGTACTTATAACATTTTCCCTTGAATGGACATTTTCTTTTCTAAGATAATCCACTGGCAGTGACAGTAGGGCTTGGAACAATTGTTGTAGGAATAAGAGGCTCTTGTGTTACTGTTGGTGCAACAGTAGAAGGGGTAGTCAGACTTGTTGTTGCAGTGGACCGTTCTGACCTTGTTCACTTTCTAGGTGATCCAGATACAAGAGCAGGGGTTCTCTTTTTAGAAGCAGAGGGTAGTTTTTCAATAACAGTTGTCGCGACCAAGGGCTGTGACTCATGTCTTGGTCTAGTAGCTAGTTGTTCATCGTTTGGCTCGATCATAGCTATAGGTTGCGTCAATTCAACTCCATCAAGGCTTGTTTGGTTGGTTCTAGGATGGTCGTGGGTTGTGTGTTTTCTTCTCTGAGTCATCTTATGGGCAGTGACAGTAGGGGTTTGGACTGTTGTTGCAGCCGAGGGAAGAGAATCAGGAAGAGGTCCAAGCATATCTGCAGGTATAGAATGTGGTTGGTCTGCTACAATAGGTAGTGGTTTATTGGAAATGCCCATACCTCTATGAATTAATAGTCCGATGAGTTTGTGATTAGAAAGGCAGTTCTTGGGGTTCTTGGATTTTTTTACAAAATGAGCCATGTTATTCAATGAATGGAGGAGAAAATAAGGAATGTTTATGAATTTCTAATGTCGCAGATGTGATAATAAGATGAAATAAGAAAAATAAATAGCTTGGTACCTGCCTTCGCAGGTACTGTACCTTTTGAAAAACTCTGCAAATTTCCCCCATGGCTCTGGTAAGGAATTGACATCCACACCTCTGCCTTTTGTCTGAACTTGCTCATTGTCGATGAGGAAACCCTTATGAGCATCTAGAAGATGTGTTTTTATGTTAAACCATCGGTCTCCTGTTGTTGGCAACCTTGTCACAGCAACAATGCTTTCTTCTGACACTGGAATCCTTAGCCCATTCACCATTGAATATCCTTCGGTGATATTTTCACTAAACTCCAATACCTCATCTTCATTAAACCCATTCAACTTCTTCAAATACGATATCCAGCCAGCTTGGAGAAATATTTGGTAGGCCTCTGGGTGTAATAGAAAAGTGTCCAAATTTCCGAGTTCATACCTCACAGCTGATCCTCCCATGATGTTGCTTGAGAGTCTAACAGGCACGTAGGAGGAGAAACTAGCACCTAAACCAGAAACACAACAAGTTAGATCATGGTTTGCATATAGAATACAATGTCTCAGCAAAAAGAAGTGTGGTCAAAAAGGTGGTGGAGGTGAGTATAAAATACGGCTTGGATGGCTAGATTTACATTCCCCCCCCAACTAATCGGATTGGCTCCAGGTGCATCGATTTAGCACAAGTGGTGAGAAAATAGGAAAGTGTGCTTTTATATTTTCATTACTTTAACACATAGAATTAGTCATGTACCTCATATCTTACTGCACATAACAGTCTGTCGGAGTAATCGCACTATCCAACTGCCATATGAGTTGCGTGGAATAGCTGACATGATGAAGGATAGTGTGAGAAATGACGATATGACAACTGGAGCAGAGATGGAGTCCTTTCTGTAGTTGATCAGTTGGAAATCATCAGATGTGAAATCAAGTAATGATGAAGTAGCACTTTCAGAAAGAGAAAGAAGAAAAAGATAGCTGCGGTATTAACAAATCAGCGGTGCTGCAACATGGAAATATTGTAGAGTTGGAGTAGCAGCATTGGCAGAAATGCGAAAAAGAAAGAGTGAAGTGGCAAGAAATTATAACAGTGATCAGTGTATCATCAGGTACTTCGGCCAGAATGGTGGAGGTAGGTGTAACAACAAATGAGATGGTCGGAAAAGAAAATGGTGTAACCGCATGAAAAACGACCATTGTGTAATAGTAGGAAAATTGGCCAACTTGTCGGAAAAGGTTGTAACAACAGGGAAATCGACCAAGTTATCGGAAATGGGTGTAACAACAGGGAAATCGACCAAGTTATCGAAAATGGATGTAACATCAGGGAAATCGGCCAATTTATCGGAAATGGGTGTAACAACAGTAAAATCAGCCAATTTATCAGAAATGGGTGTAACAACAGGGAAATCAGTCGAACGTTGCATCACTTAGTTCTTAGGAAGTTTTTCAACTTCCATAAACTAATCGTTTGACTCCTTTCTTTTTCCTGTACTCAACCTTTTTGTTCATCAATTCACCTACACACACATAATTTCTTGATACCCTTCAAGGCTGAATTTATTAGCATAGTAAAAAAAAAATCAAACAAAAACAAAGAAATTAAAAATTTTGCTGAGTTTATTTGTATACAAGGTCTAAGAAAAATAAGTCCTAAGGTTCAGAAGGGGAAGGAGCAAGCTCCTTTCCTTTTAAGAATTGATAACCTGTATCGTCTATACATCTATATTTGAATTGTGCCTTGGACAGTGGACACTGATACAGACACAATCGATGACCATTTGCATGTAACTGTGTATTGGATCCATCAATAGTGATCAACCTGACTGTCCCGTTGGAAAAAACATTGTCTACCTCATAAGGTCCTAGACATCGTGTACGCATATTACCCTGAAATTCGTTAAAGCATGAATCATACAACAGAGCCCAATCTCCTTTCTGGAATAATTTCTTCTTGATGACTTGGTCATGCCATTTTGTTCTCTGTTGTTGAATCACCAAGGTTTGATGAATAACGTCCAAATGATTTTAATCAAGATCATTGAGATGATGCAATCTGGCCTTCTATGCCATAGTCAAGTCAAGGTTGATTGGCGATGCAGTTCTTAAGGTTTTGATTTTGAATTCAATGGGAAAAACAGGGCTTTTTCCATATACCAGCTCATAAGGAGAAAAACCAGTTGTGTTTCTCCAAGTAGTTCGGTAAGCCCATCGAGCTTCATGCAATCTGTCTTTCCAATCCTGACAATGTTCTCTCACTATTTTAGTAAGAATAGCTTCGATAAATTTGTTGGTACTTTCCACCTGGCCATTGCCTTGTGGATGGTATGGAGAAGTTATTCTATGTAAAACATGATATTTACTGAGTAGGGCTTCAAGATTATGTGATGTGAAAGGGATTCCTCCATTAGTTATTAATTCTTTAGGAACTCCAAACCTAACAAAGATATCTTCAAACAAGAATGCTAAGACAGATTCTTCTGAGGCCCTAATGAGTGCTTTCGCCTCGACCCACTTGGTCATGTAATCTGTACAGACCAATATATAGACTTTCGAATTAGAAGGTGGGTTAATGGGCCCTATGAAATCCATGGCCCATCTCTTAAAAGGCTCTAACACTACCTGAGGTTGGAGAGGCATCTCAGCCCTATGATTTGGCTGACCCATTCATTGGCAACTATCACAAGTTTGAACATATTTATTGGCATCTTGAAATATGGTGGGCCAAAAATATCCCATCCTTAAAATTTTATGCCCGGTCCTTTTATCAGCAAAATGACCCCCCACAAGGGCCATCATGGAAAGATTTCAGTAGATCATACACTTCATCATCCCTTACACATCTCTTGATTTCCTGATCCAGACCTATGTAGAAAAGGTATCCTCCTATCCAACTATACCGAACACTCTTCTAAATAATCTTCCTTCTTTCTCGAGGAGATAGATGGGGAGGTACATTCCCTACAACCAAATAATTAGAAATGTCTGCATACCAAGGTGAGTGAGAAGATACTGTAAAAAAATATTCATCTAGAAAGGAATCATCAACATGTAAATTATCATCATTTCTATGTAATCTTGAGAGAAAATCAACAACCACATTTTATTTTCCTGGTCTATATACTATAGTGATGTCAAATTCTTGTAGTAGTAACAAACATATTGTTACTCAGGCATTAGTAATAGGTTTATTCATCAGATATTTAATTGTTGTATGATCAATATGAATAAAAGTAGGATAACCAGTGACATAATTCCTGAATTTATTGATTGCATAAACTACTGCTAAGAATTCTCTTTCAGTAACTATATAATTTAATTTAGAAGGAGCCATGTTCTTGATGATATAGTATATAGCATAGGGCTCTTTGTCTTGTTGTTACCCTAGTACTTCACTAATTGCAGTATCTGAGGCATCTGAAGAAATGTGAAACGACAGAGCCCAATTGGGCCCTCTCGAAATGGGAGCTGTGGACAATTTATGTTTCAGATATGTAAAAGACAATTCACGATTGTCAGTCCAACGAGAGTCAACATCTTTTGTTAATAGAAAAAACAAGGGGGAAGCAAGTTTGGAAACTTTTTTAATGAATCTCCTGTAATATCCAACATGCCCTAAAAAACTTCTTACCTTTTTCTGAGTTGATGAAGTTGGAATGTCCAAAATTACCTGGATTTTGACTAGGTCTACCTGAATTCCTGCATAAGAAATGAAGTGTCCCAACACTACACCCTCTCTCATCATCATATGGCACTTTTATGTACTTAAAGAAAGATGAGACTGTATACATCTTTTGAGCACTTTTTCCAGATTATTCAAAGCTTCATCGAAATCAATGCCATAAGGGGTAAAGTCATCCATGAATATCTCCATACAGTCATTCACCATATTAGAAAAAATACCAATTACAGCTCTCTGAAAAGTGGATGGTGCATTAGACAAGCCAAATGGGAGAACCTTGTAGGAAAATGTACCCCAAGGGCTAGTAAAGGTGGTCTTATCTTGGTCCCGTGGAGCAATTTTTATTTGGTTATAGCCACTAAATCCATCTAAGAATGAGAAAAACTTTTTTCCAGCTAGGTTGTCTAGAACCTAATCAATAAATGGTAGAGGGAAATGATCCTTCCACGTGGATTTATTCAGGGCTCTATAGTCCACACACACTCTCCATTTTCCATTCTTTTTAGGAACAATAACCAACAGTGAGACCCACTTGCTATCTGATATAGGGTAAATGAAATCAACATTGAGAAGTTTTTGGAGTTCCTCCTTAACAATTTCTTTAAGGCTTTGATTCATCAAACTTTGGGGTTGGAAAATTGGTCGACATTCTTATTTAATGTATATATGGTGGGTTCATAGTTCATAGGAAATGCCTTTCATATCCATGTAATCCCAGGAAAATTCTTCCTTATGTTCAATCAGTAATTTCATCAATCGGCGAGTTTCGTCAGTGGATAGATCGGGATCAATGTTCAAGGTTTTTCCAGGTTCAATTTCTACAACGATGCTCTTAGAAATTACTTTAGGAAATAATTCAGTTGTTTTTGTTTCATCATATGATGTTACAACATTTTTTGTTACATCGGTTGTTGTTACAGCTAAATCATTTTGATTTTCAGTGGCTTCTGAGGACATTTCTGAGCTCATCTCTCCCTGGGCGATGGGGTTGAAGACTCTAATCTATCGATGGTACGTGTTCCATGTAACAATAGAGGAGTCACAGATAAAGCAGTTGATTAATTCATCATCTATGTCGTCTTTGAAACTCAGGGATTTTCCTATGGTTAGCACAGGAAGAGCACTTTCATTCTCAGTGTCCATCCATAAAGAATTTCCAGCTTTTGCACTGGGTGTAGCATGGGGATACAGGGTCAATTGTTTTTTGTCATAACCATCAGAGATGGGCATGGAACTAGATCTACAACCAATGAAAGGATCAACTGTAGCTAACCATGTTCTTCCCAGAATTAGAGAGTGCCCCCCTAGATGGATTTTGGGTTGCAAAACGACAAAATCAGCAGGATACTCCCATGAATCCACTGAAATGACTAAATCATCAATTACTTCTTCTGGTTGGATGGTAGAACGATTAGCTAATTCTAGAACAGTAGGCGTAGGTTGGACTTGTGTTCTGAGTTGCAACAATTGTAGTTTCTATTGGCATGATGTTAATTGCCACCCCTAAGTCGACTAGCACATGGGGAATAGATGTATGTCCAATTTTGACAGTGATTGTAGGGTTTCCTTGGTCGCCATATTTAATAGGTGGGGTTTTTCCTAACATTAGTTCAGACAAATCCCCCACTACATGCACTATGAGAGGGTCCCTGGGTTTTCTTCCAGGTCTTTTTATACAGATTTCTCTTACAGTCTTGGCATAAATAGGGACATCTCTTATTGCTTGCAATAGTGGAATATTAACGTGCAGATTTTGCAATTCTCTTAAGAGATTGAAAGATGGTAATTCCATAGGTTTATTAATTGTTAGTCTTTCAGGGAATGGTGGGTCTGTTGACTCTATAATAGGTTGGTCAATTTATTTTGTATCAGTAGATGTTCTTTCCCCTGATTCCTTGTCTGATTCTAAAGATGGAGCATCTTCAATTATTGACTCGACTATTCTCCCTGGTCTTAATTTGATTTCATCATAAGGCATAGGAGTAATAGACAAGTCTAGCACATTGTGTATATCTATGTTTTGAATGGCCTTATTATTTGGTTTTGTATTAGGTTGTACAAACATCTGAGGTCATAAAGGAGGATTGTTCGGTGGGGCATTGGGAGGTAACTGCAGTTGTTGTTATTGGTACTGGGGTTGGAACTGTTGTTGATAGGAGTCTGGTTAGTGATGGTTTTGATAATTGAGTTGTTTTTGAGGGCCTCTCCAATATGGGTTCCATTGTCCATGATTATTATGTTGATGGGGCATAGTTAACCATGCATTGGGATCTTGATAAGGGGGTGGCATCTGATGTGGAGCGGGGGCATTCGTCTGGCCATATAGTGGTTGATTGTTCCAATAATTAAGTGTTGCAGGAGAGAAATTAGAGTTCATACCTTGGCCTCTTGGTTGCCATTGTCTCCTTTGTGTTATTAGATAGAAAACCTTTGCTTCCTCATTAGTTTCCTTCATTGATTCTTTTACTCCTAGTAGAAAGGGACATTGGTCAGTAGCATGATCTAATTCACAAATAAGACATACCTAGACACTGTTCAGCGGACACTCACTTGGTGGATGTTTATTTCTGCATTTCGGACAGAAAAGGCACAATGCTTTCTCTTATTTCGCTTGTTTCTGCTTGACCTACAAAGTGTCCATTTGTGAAGAAAAAGAGTTAATCATCTTTGTTTTAAAATTTTCTAACAGATTACCTATTTCTGCTCTTATTTCTCCTCCATTAGTTGATTTATGTACCCTTGAAAAAGTGGTATCCTTGGTAGCTGACCTATTCTTTGTAGATCCTCAAGAACATCTTTTACAGAGGTCTACAATGTCCTCATAGGTTTCCTTAGATATATCTCCCTTGCCAAGCATATTCAACATATCTAAACAATCTTCTCTAACTCCTTTTAGAAAAATAGTTTTTAGAATGTCCTTAATCACATCCGGATGTCCATACCTTTGTAGATTATACTAGAGTCGTTCCACAAAATATTCAAGGTCTCATCCTCCTTCTGAGACATCTTGAACAATTCCTCTCTTCTTTCTCTTGTTTGGCAGTAGTCTTGGTACTTGTTCAGGAAAATCTGACCCATTTGTACCCATGTTGAAATGTTATCTCCTCCAAGGCTCATAAACCATCTTAACGCATTACCCTTCAATTTAGCTGGAAACAATTTAAGCTTTTGTGCAGTGGTAGTATAGTCATAGCTTCTACACAAAATGTCAAATTCAAATAGAAACTCATCTGGATCCTCAGTAGGCAATCCATGAAAATTTGGCAGAGCTAAGAGAGGTATGTTTTTCATAGGATCCATCCCTCGTGTGGGAACATCAGAAATATGAAAAACTAGGGTAGAGATAGTATTTTCATTATTTACCTGATCTTCGTTGTTTTGTGGGTTCTCTTTGTGGAACTCTTCTTCATTATCCCCTTGATTTTCCATATTTTCTCTTTCTCTCCACTCAATACAAAAAGTGTCCCACTCTTCTTTAGTGACTATCTGACCATTGATCCGATAAACCGCTTCTTCTGGATTTTCCCTATTTCGAGCTATACTTCCTTGATCTTCAATTTTCTCCAATGTTGCTTGTTGATTTGTTGGTGACAAATCTTCATCTTCAACTTTAGCTTCAACTTCAACCCTTGATGAAAATGATGTTTCAAGAAGGGAGAGTTCTGATGACTGAGGATTACATCTTCTTGGAGGATTTGGAGGGTGAAAAATAGATCCTGAAGAAGAATCTACTCTAGCTATAATCTCATCAACAAAGGTTTTCCTTCCCAGTGTAGGATTTATTCCTACACATCCTCTGGTACCTGTAGGGTTAGTATTTTGGGGGATACATCCTCGCATTCCTCGATTCATGCAGACTAATCATTCCTTAGAAAGAAAACTAATGTGCTTACAAAAATCTATAATTATCTTCCCTGGCAACGACGCCAAAATGTTGGGCACTTTAATTGTCTAAATGAATAGAAAATTAAGGTGTTCAATATAAATTGTCAACCCAGGGAAGTCTGTTGTTTCAAGATAATTGTGCACATTCTATGCTAGATTATGGAAGAAACACTAATCTGATTGTAGTAGGGAAGTTTAAAAAGAAACAAAAAAGATCACTAACACAATTATGATGATACAACTGGAGTTCTACAGAATTGAAATCATAGTTGAAATCTAAACTAATGAGTGTATAAGAATCCTAGATTACCTACTCTAATCTAACTTTCTATTTTACTTTTGCAGGAAGAAGTTCTCTACTAATTACAGAAAGAAATCTACTTATTTAAAGAAAGTAATTCACACTTTTATTTTCTTTTACTTGGAAACAATATTTTAACCTAATGCAGAAAAAGGGAAAGAAGTTCTCCAGCGGTGTTCAACAATCGACTTCTAATTCTCATGAGACATATTTATGGGCATTTAACAGGAAGGAACTAGATTGTAACAACAACTATATTCTAGAATTGTTTAACAAATAAATCATTCACATTAAAACAACTATTCTAAAATTCAAAATAGAGGGGAATCTATGAGGAAGGTGGGCTCTTTCCTTTTCACTGAATCCTCTCAAAGAAATAGGTTACAGTCTGATAAAGAAATTCAATCCACTCTTTTATTGATTTGCCAAAATGTCCGTGTACAATAAGTTTTACTTTAATTCACTTTATCCCGGTAACAAAATCCATCCCTCTGATTACAAAAGATTTTCTATTTAAAGTCAGAGTCATCCAGTTAAAACAAAATCAGAACAGCCTTGAGAATCCCTGATTCTCAAGTTGTTCGTATGATATCATTAATACAAGATCTAGAACTAATCTTGTAAGTTAAAACATGTAACAGTAGGTGTAACATCTTTCAGGATCAGTGGCATTTGTTGCAGTAGTCGTGTAACAGCTTCCAGGATTGGCGCATAGATGTAACAACTTCCAAGATTGGTGCATAGTTGTAACAGCTTCCAAGATTGGCACATAGCTGTAACAGTTGGTGTAACAACAATGACCATTCTTTAAGACTTGGATTTTCTATACATTTTGATCATTAGTTGAATCATTTTATGGGTAAAACATGTGAACGTTACCAATCAAACATGCCAAGTAAATGAAACTATAAAATCAAGATAAATGATTCATACCTTGGGAAAAAAAGGTCTTAGCATGCATTATAGTAGGCATTAGCTTAGATGTGATAAGGTTGAATGGGAAAAAGATGTGATTAAAATGGGACATTTCTGGGTCCTAACAATCATTATATCATAAGCATGGTGCAGAGGAAAGTAGTACATGTGCAGTACCTTCCTACCCATGAGCAAATTGCAGATATATTCACCAAACCACTTTCCAAGGTAAAGTTCAAGTACTTACGTGCGAGACTTGGTCTGGTGGAGAATACCTCCCTAGCTGAGAGGGAGTGTTGATGACTACAACCAAGACAAAGTTTGAGTAATTTCGTGCGAGACTTGGCCTGATGGAGAATTCCTCCCTAGCTGAGAGGGAGTGTTGATGATTACAACTGCGTGAGACATCCTCTAGGATACAGACTAAGTGAGTCGGCCTATGAGAGATCCCATGAGTTGGGTGTGTTTTTCTCTCTGAGATGGAGATTAAACATTGTGTGCCCATAAGAAAGGAATATGCCCATGAGATGGGTGTGTCATTCTCTCTGAGACAGAGATGAAATGATGTGTGCCCCTGAGAAGGTAAGATGCCCATGATATGGGTATATCATTTGAGATGAAATGATGTGTACCTTTGTGAAGGGTGAAGGATCCCATGTGATGGGTTTATTGTTCTCCTCTGTGTAGAGAGTTGAGATGGTGTGATGCTTCAAATGATTATCTTGCGAGATGCTATGATAAAGATATCTATTGATTTGGACGTTCATGTGGTTGAGAACAGGTGAACGTGATCCTAGTGGTTGAGAATTAGTCAGTGTTATTCAACTGTGAGATGTAGTGATATAGAGATTAGTTGAGTTAGACGTATTTGTGGCTGAGCAAAGGTGAATGTGATCCTAGTGGTTGAGCACTAGTGAGTGTGATTCTCTTGTGAGACGCAGTGAGATAGAGATGTGGATAGCCATGTGGCTGAGCACATATGGATGTGCTCTTATTGTCTAAGAACTAGTGGGTGTATGATTTTCCTTTCTATATTGTCCAAGAGTCAGACTTACCTGTAACCCTATTTGTGATGTAAAGGGTACAGGTCATCCCCACCATAAAGTGAAATATAATTAATGTAAAATATAATTAATATGGTAATTATTAATTATATTGTGATTTATTGAGGTCGGTCCTATTTTTCCAATAGACACTACTATTGATAGACTTATTCTAATATAAATAAAGGTAAATTCCCCATTGAGGAATCATAACACAAGTGTGAGTTTGAAAATTTCAGCAAACACTTGTTCTTGAGAAAAATGTGCACGTCTCTTGGGCATTAGTCTTCTAGGGTTTTGTGAGCACCTTTTTGTGTGCTAGTTTTATAGTGTGGGAGGTCTTTCTCTTGAAGAATATAGCAAAGGATTTGATGGTTTTTCTTCCCTTGTTGAGAAGGGTTTCGCAAGATACTTCTTGTGTACTTGTGCATGGTGTTTCTTCTTGTGATCTTGGTTACTGGAAAAAATTGTTTATGGTGTAACTGCAATTGTATATGGTTCAAGTAAAATGCTAAAATTGGAATGAAATTCATGCTTGAGCCTAGCCTAGTGAAAAATTAACACACGCCTATATGACCTGAAAACTAATTCACTCCCCCTTCGCTCTTTCCTCAAACCTAATTTCTGCACAACAACATCATTCAACCTCTTCACCCATATTGAGAATTCATCTCACCTGCTATAAATATCCTCTACAAGCTTATGTATGAAGAAAATTCAAAACCATGTCATGTGTTTATGGGAGATAGGAACTGAATGCCTTTGCACACAAGTGAACTTGACATGGTATATCTCATTCATTTGGTTCCATTGTTCATTTGTTATTAGTATATCTCACTCTTCCCTTGACATCTCATTACCTTCGCCACTAAGAATGACAACCTGCACATCTGCGCCATCAATCATTGCTTCGATTGGGCTAATGCTCTTACATAACTCTTTTCCATTGAATAAATATTGAACAATTTTTTGTAATTTATTGTTCACAAAATTCTTATTTGACCACAAATTAGCGTTCCAACCAATTTCCCCCTGGTATACACATTGGATTTGTATATTCCACTTAAAGGAGACAGTATTGAGACAGTATTGATGGGACATTGAAATATATAGTTGTTACACCATCCATTGGAAGTCATCAAGGCCATTAAGTCCTTTAGACACCTTTTCTCCAAGAAAACATATGAACATCTTATTAATGTGCTCGTTGATCTCTTTAAGAAATGTGGAATATAATTCAATTTATATAATGATGAAATCAACCCAGTCTGCTAACGACTTCTTTACATAATTTGAATCCCAATATTTGAATTGTATCACTTATATTCTCTTGGCATATGTTTTAAAAGAAATTCATTTAATAGACAACATGGAGGCAATAAGAGAATACGAAGCAAGAAGAAGCTCAGAGGAAAGGGGGGTTTTCATAATCCTTGTGAAAAATTTGACCTTCATTGTACTCGTTGTAGATTGAATGAGTCACATGAAGCCTCGGACTACAAAGTTCCATGGCAGAATATCAAAGAAGACAGAGATAGAACCTCAGACCTGGAGAAAGGTAACACACCTATATATTATGTTGTTTCCTATTGCAATATAGGAGTGATTGAAAGTATATTTAATACTTCATTTGCTTCTTGGGGAGATGCATGGATTCTTGAAACAGACACAACCTCTCACATGACCTTTCGAATAGAATTCTTCAAAAAATACAAATACAATGTAGATGGCATAATGTATTTTGCAAACCGATCCAGTCTCAAGCCATCAGGAATGGGCACCATCATGATTATGTTGCATGGACTCCCAGATTTTATTCTACATAATGTACTCTATCTTCCAGAGATGCAAAGAAAAGTGTTGTCCCTTGTGCACATCAGACAACATGGCCACTTTTTTCATATGATCGATGGTAAAGTTGAGATAAGTAAATATTGTGACAGCATGGTTGTCATGACTGGAATAAAATATGGAATATTGTTGAAGTTGAATGGGACATTTTCCCATACACACACTATTTCATACCTCTCTCATCGTGACTCAGATATAATTCCATCTAGTCTTTTGTGGCATTCTAGATTTGACCATATTGATTATGACTGTCTTCATTTATTAAGAAAGAATGGTGTTTCTGGTCTTCCTACCATTCCTAGAAAACTGAAACAATGTGATACATGTATTCTTGGAAATCATAGAAAACAACCTTTCCATGATTCTAATTGAAGAGCATGTAGAAGACTTGAATTGATTCATTTTGATTTATGAATCTCTATGAATGTTCCTTATGCAAATGGAAAGAGATATATCATGACTTTTATTGATTATGACACTAGAATATGTTGGGTGTATTTACTGAAAGATAAATCACAAGCCTTTCAAACATTTAAAAATTTTCATGTATGGATTCAAAATGAAGCTAAGTCTTGTATTGGCTCTCTTCGCACTGATAATGGAAGAGAAAATACTTCTAATGAATTTGAAAGATACCTTCTCCAAAATGGGATCAAACACCAAACCTCATTTCCATACAATCCCCAACAAAATGGTGTGGTTGAATGAATGAAAAGGACACCCCTAAATATGGTTAGTTCCATGATGTTTTTCAAGAATGTTAAATTGATGTTTTGGGCTGATGCAATTCTATGTTCAGTTTATGTCAAAAACATGTTTTCATCTCCTGCTCTAAAAAAAAAGACTCCATATGAAATGTGTTGTTTCCATATTCCTTTGGTGAATCATCTCAAGGTATTTGGTTCCACCTGTTATGCCTTAATTCCTAAGGAGAAAAGAAGAAAGATTGATGCAAGGAGTCAGAAGTGCATCTTCTTGGAGTAATCAAATACCACCAAGGGGTATCGTCTTTACAATGAGACAAACAAGAAGTTCATCCTTTCCAGAGATGTCATCTTTCTTGAATCCACCAAGAAAGATGAAAATGTTGAGAGGCATCTTGATCATCTGGACAGATTCGCTCGTGTAAAGACATATCATGAATTTGATGATGAGATTCCACATATTGAAGGGGGGTCCCTATATTGTGTCAATATATGGAATCTCCTTTTGTAGCACCATCTCCCTCACATGAAGAATTTCTTTTCACTTCTTTAGAACCGAAAGTTCAGTTGGATGATGTGATTTATAGGATTGAAAATTTGAGGCTTGATGAGAAATCAACACCATCATCCAAGCAACCTGGACCATCTCAGAAAGTTCCACCAAAATGGATCAAAAAAACACTTGAAAGTGTTCATCTTGATGAGGTCGAAAAGATAAAAACTAGGTTGTCTTCAAAACAAGATGGAGGTAATGTAAATAATTCAAACTCTGGTGAGGTAGTTGACATGGATGTTTCATATGATTGCTATTTGGATTTATCTACTAACCATGAACCAACTTCATTTAAATAAGCCACTTCTCATTATGAATGGAAAGAATCCATGCATAAGTCATATGATTTTCTCATCAAGAATGGGACATGGAATTTGGTGGACCCTCCATATGGAACCAAACCGATTGGTTGAAAGTGGGTATTCAAGTACAAGTAAAAATCATATGGATCACTTGACAAGAACAAATCAAGGTTCATGGAAAAAGGATTTTCACAGAAAGAAGGTGTTGATTATGAGGAGACTTTTTCCCCCACAACAAAATGGGATACCATCTGCACTCTATTTTCCATGGAAACACAAAATGGATGGAAAATTCATCGAACAGATGTGAAGACTACTTTCTTGAATGGAGACTTGAAAGAGAACGTGTTCATGTCTCAATCATAGTGATTTGTTGTGAAGGGAAAATAACATAAGGTGCGAAATATCATCAAATACTTGTATGGCTTGAAACAAGCACTAGGAGCATGGTATTAAAAGTTAACTGAGCATATTCTAAAATCATATTTCAAGCATTTCAATATTGATTATGCAACTTTGTTTGTCAATAAAGTTGGAAAAATTGTTGTATATCTTGTAGTATATATAGATGGTCTGTTCATAACAAGGAACAATGAGAACTACATTGCATCCATAAAGAAATATTTGAAGAAAGGATTTGAGATGAAAAATTTGGGACATATTCACTACTATTTGGGCATTGAAGTGATTCATAATCCAAAGTACATATTCATCTCCCAGAAGAAGTACATTGGAGAATTGTTGAACAATTTTGGCATGACAGAGTGTAATCCTATTTCTACTGCAATGGAACAAAAATTGAAACTCACATCAAAAGAAGGGAATGAATTTGAGGATGCAACCAAGTATAGACAACTTGTTGGAAGTCTCATCTATCTTACTATCACCAAACCAAACATTTCATTTGTTGTTGGCATTCTTTATAGGTTCATGTAGAAACCTTGTGAAGGACATTAGTCTGTTGCAAAGAGAGTTCTAAAATACTTGAAAGAACTCAATATTTTGGGCTCAAGTACTCTAAGGTAGACAAATTCAACTTTATCGGCTATCCTGATTCAGAATTTGATGGGGATAAGGAAAATGGAGTGTCAACTTAAGGTTATCTCATGAGTCTTGGATCAGCAGTTGTCTCCTAGAGATCACACAAACAACCAGTCCCAACAGATTCTACAACAAAGGTAGAATATGTGGCAGCTATAGAAGCGACAAAGGAGATCATGTGGCTTAGGAAAATATTGAATATTTGTAGGAGAAACAAGTAAATTCTACTCCTCTTCTAGTTGATAATACTTATGCAATCAATTTGACCAAGAATTTCATATTCCATGATTGAACCAAGTATATCAACACAAAGTATCACTTGATTCGATATCATGTAGAGGCCAAGACTATTCACTTAATACATTGTTCCAAAAATGAGAAAATTGTAGACATATTTACCAAATCACTTGGAAGAGAAAAATTTGAGAAGTTCAAAATGATGTTTGGACTTAAACACACCCCTTTGGATTAAGGGGGGGAATGTTTGACACATAATCCTTCATGGATGCGTTACTTGTAACATATTGTAAATATGAATAGTCATAGGTGATGGGAAATGTATTCATTTATGGAATACCGGGAGTAATTTGTTGTGTATTTATTAACTATCACATTAATGCCAATTATTAATTATATTTTTAAGGTTAAGATTTTAATACTATCATCGCTTATTAAAATTTTTAAGATTAATTAATTTATCAATACTTTAATAATCTTTTTAATGTTGGGTTTTCAAGCCGAACTTTGTAATTCTTCTTCCCTAGGGTTCCTGGTCTCTTCTTTTTCATATTTATATTCTTGGTCTCCCTCTTCACTTACTCGACTATTTTTCCTGATGATGGATCCAACTAGAGATCTAAAACATTGACAATCAAAATGACGACTGTGGAATTTCTGAGCGATTCTATTAACAACTCTCACCATAAAAACCTAAAATCAATAATGTCAATTATATCAAGTGTGGAGTTATTTTCTTCCATCCCTGGACTAACAATCTTAAGCTCAATTTTTTGGCTGAGAAGGTAGCCATTCTAGGCGTCACCAAGATGGAATATCCTTAGCCCTAGGTTCCTGTGGCAGATGACCATCCTCATTTAGTTTAATTTTCTCATGCTTTTCAAGATAGTTTATATTTTTTCCAGCTCTAGAGGACTGTGAGATCTTGCCCCACCTCCTTTAAGTTATCAATATGATAGGGGGACTTATATCATATTTTTCTCTGTTGTTCATAATTTGTGTTATTTTTTTATCTATAGTTTCAAGATACAATGGTTTTTTAAGGCTGCTAAACTAGACAAATTGTTGTGTTTCTATTGGATTGGTTTCCCAAGTGGTAGACCAACAACACAGTCCTTATACAATCTCCTTTAAGATAATACAATTGGTGTGGATAGTTTAACCAAAAACAAAATTCTTAATTTGAGTTGAAACCTAGTTTCTATCCTTAGAAGATACAACTTGTATGTACTCAAACAAAAGGTTATAAGTGTTGAACACTTGTACTTGTGACTTCATACCATGATTTGGTTTCTTGAATTTGTGTCAAATTCTTGTTTTGATTAGATTCTTTCGGCTTTGGCATGCTATATGTGTCTTGTTCAATGATATTTTTAGACGTACTTGCTCAAAATACTTACAATGATCCTTATTGATAATGCATCCTTATTGAGAAACACATCTTGGATACTTGATCTTTGACCATGGTATTTAAGTGTTGATATAGAGGCTAGGAGCAATGAATTACGTGATTCATAAATCGAACAATATAGTTTGTAAATATTGATGTAGATGAAAATATTCGATGTTGTGACCTTCAATTCATTGTGAACCTTTTGGTGTTGTGTAATGTAGTTCTTGGGAGTGCATGAGATGATATGCAAGTGCCAGTGTGGAGTGTGTTTCTTGATTTATCTTATCATTTCTATGTTGTATTACTTTCAAGGATATAAAGTTATATTATTTTATCATGATTGAGAAATTTTGTATCCTCGAATCTTATGTACAAGACCTTCAAAGAGAGTAAGCAAGACATAAATGAAATTGAAATAATGCAAATAGAAATGTTAGGATGTTTTTTTTTTCTTGGTTCAGAACTACATTTTTTTTCACCTATATTTTTCCTCATAGTGCCTCAAATAGGTTTTCACCATAAATAGGCTATATCAAGACTCAATAGGAATCCCGGTTTTCGGGCCAAGATCTATCCTACATTTCCTCAAGGGAGGTTTTCATCATATGATGTTTTTCAATTTTTTTATCTTTTTTATCTTTTATTTATTTATTTTTATTTGAGATGATCAAACTTTAAATTTTATTTTAAAGTATTTCTACTTTCAATAAAATCCATATGTTTTCCCTTGGTTGGAAAGTGAATTATTTTTTTGAAAATGGATTCTTGTATAACTTGAGCCTATGTGTCAATTAGGTTTAGCTCGGGTGGTTGGGAGGAATTTCCATCCTCCCCACCTAGGTTCAATTCCCACAATTGACATGGTGTGATCTTAACGAATTATTATGTAATGGATTTGAGCCTTATTTTTGAATGGCCTTGTGCCCTGAAGATTCTAGTGTTTACCCTGGCTACCATCCTCGAAAAGAGGGGAAGTACTTGAGGGTTTTCCCTAGGATTTGTAACCTGGAAAAAAAATTGAGCCTATGTCCATTAACCAAAAGAGGTATCCTTCTTCGTCCACTCTTCTAATTTTCATTGATCCATTGTCATAGTAGGTTTCAATTTATATGGTCTTAGCCACCTTGTTCTTAATTTTCCCTTGAAATCCTTAAATCTAGAATCATAAAGTAAAACCTAGTCTCTATCTTTAAACTTATTTTTCTTGATATATTTATCATGGAATTTGACCCTTTTTTGTTGGATAACTTTAGAATGAAATAAGGATTGTTTTCTAAGTTCAATTGGTGCATTGAGTTGGTTTATCATTTCCTTTTTTCTAGAAATAGGTCAAGTCCCAAGTCCAGATTTGTCCTTAATGTCTTGATTTCAAATTCAACTGGGAGCATGGCTATCTTTCCATAAGACAACTTGTAGGGTACAAACCCTATGTTTTTTTCCATGTTGTGTCCTATGCCCATGCTAAGTTTGTTCACATTTTTTCCCAACCCCTTTTATGTTGCTTAACTATCTTGGTAGGGATGTTCTCCAATTCTTTGTTTGCCACATCTACTTTCCCATTTGCATGTGGATGATAGGTAGTTATTTAATCGTATGAAATAATTTGTATAACTCCATGAGATTTTCAACTTAGATGTAAATTGAGGTCCCTAATCTGTTACAATTTCTCTTCGAACCCTAAATCTTGTAAAAATGTTCTTGTATAGGATTCTGCCACTTTCTCTTCTTTAGAATTCT
This sequence comes from Picea sitchensis, assembly GCA_010110895.2. NCBI lineage: Eukaryota > Viridiplantae > Streptophyta > Pinopsida > Pinales > Pinaceae > Picea > Picea sitchensis. The sequence goes on from SNQJ01S0007117.1 coordinate 107,652, forward strand.
TCATTGATCTGATTTCTACCCACTTTGTAAGATAATATATGTAGACTGGTACATGTTCATTTTGGTCGAATGTTTGGTTAATGGGCCTTACAAAATCTAAGCCCCATTTTTCAAATGGTTCCATGGATATTCATAGTTTTAGTGCAATTTCATCTTTATGTGTAGGCTTCCATATCCATTGATACTCGTTGTCATCACATGGAATTGATTGGATCAATTCAACTTTTAGTTTTTTTTATTTTTGTCATGAGTGTTGTTTAAATTCTTTAATTTTGTTCTCTTCCTTGTAGTCATTTTGGGTGTTAGCACAAATAAATTAATGTTGGTGTTGACCTATTATCCTTAGGTTATATCTTAATATTAATGATAATATTATACAAGCCATCACCTTTAGCATCCTTATGCCTCCATCACCACCCTGACATGTCATCACTTCCACGATGTACTAAAAGCCCTCCACTTTGTCCCTTTACCCGTTAGAGATTCAAATCACGTTCTTTGTGTACGTTTCCATCTCAGTAGACAGTTTGCAATGCATTCCCTAGTACATTATGCTTTCATCACCATAATTTCACTCATGAGCCTTGTCAACTAGACCTCCTTGTTTTCAACACTTATATTTTTTACAATATAGCTTGGGATTTCGTCATTAAATTTTTTAATTGTTTTTCCAAGCTTTCAAATTTCCTCTAGCTCAGTGCTGCAAACACTGGTGCTTTTAGACAGGTGCTATGGAAATTGTTGTGAATTGGCTGGAGAAAGTGAGTTGGAGGTTAGACCATTTGCTGACGAATTTTTTCAGGATCAAGGATATCAATTTTCAAGTCTCATCCTCCCGATACTCCATGAGTATTTTTAGCTCTGTTGAAGGACAATAAAGGCTATGTTTATCATTTCTTCTCCTAGGCGTTGAACTGGTGATCTGTGCTGGAAACTATCCTAGTTACCACTGTTATCACGAATCTCATCGAATTGCATATCTCTCAGCCTCTCTTTACCAAAGCTTAAGCAAACCTTGTTGTCAGACCACCTTGCCTATCCCATATTTGGCCATTTCTGCTTATGCTACGAACTATGTTATGAATCCCCTATTCTGGCATTGCAAAATTTGTGTAGTAACCTGGAACTATTAATCACCTATTTCAGAACCTTTTACCAGCTTGTTTTCATCAACATCTCCATTTTAGATTCAAGGATTTCTATTTTGAAATTAAAAAAAAAAAAAATCTCGTAAATTCATGATGAATTTTGTAAAGATGATGGTGAAGTATTGAACAAAAAAATTTACAGCAAGCTACCTCCTTGTATCTTGTTTTTCCTATGTATTCTTCATTCATCTTCTTGACTATCAGTTGTCCTTTCTTAATCCTGGAGGTCAAATAGGTTGAAGAACACTAAAACCTTAGACAAAACCATCCTTTGAAAGAGATTATCCATAAAAAACCTAAATCCTCAGTTTTTTTGTTTTGCCTCTTTCATCACTCAAATTGGTGGTTAAATTTTCTTCCTATGACATCAATGGATACTCCAAAACAAAAGAAGTCTCACAAGGGAGGGGGAATTGTGAGGACTGAGCCCTATGACATGCAATTGTTTGTTGTTGAACCCCTGATCAAGGAAGTCTTCCAAAGAGTGAGATGTTTTAATTTCTGTCAGAAGATGCAGAGGGGGCACCCTGAGGTGGCTAGATAATTTTCTTTGAATTTTGATGGAACCAAAACCAAATTTGGGACACTTGAAATTGAAGTATCTGAAGAAACCATAGCAGCAACAACTGAAAGACCAAACACTGGTGAAAGATGTTTTAAGGCCATGAACTTAAATACATCCTTCTCCAAAGAATTCCTTAAACCAGAATGTCAATGACATAATCTATCAAAGGGAGTGCCTAGAAGCCACATGATTGAAGGATTTGATAAGATTCTAAGGGTAATCCAAAAATATTTCACCTTTGAGGGAAAGTTCAATATTATTTATCAATACCACATTAGACTTTTGTTGCACTTCAGAAGAAAATATCTCATGGATCCCCCTTTCTATTTGTTTAGAAGCATTGGAAAAATGGCTGACAGAGTCCAAGATAAGTCCAAAGAAGTTGACACACGTGTTTTTCACTCAGGGCTGATCAAATTGCTCATGATGGAGGATTTAAGGAAGAAAAACATTGACTGGGAGTAGTTCATTTCCTCTGCACACTTTCAATTGAGTGTTTCTCCTACCCCACAATCCAAGGTACAAAGCCTTATTCAGTCTGATACTACTGTACACACATAGACCAACAAGAAGAGGAAGAGAAAAGGCATTGTAAAAATTGATAAAGCAACTAAAGAACAAGAAGAAGAATGGGGATCTCATTACTCTCCACAAATGAAGGTTTCACCCAAACCAACTCCAGAGTCAACAGAAACTCCATCAACTAGAGCCACAGGGAAAAAACGAAGGATGTTACTTTTCCCCTCACCATCTCTTGCAGTTGAAGCTAGAGTTAGAAGGCCTTTCACCTGGTCATCAACAAAGAAAGAAAGTATTGAAAAAGAGGACATAGTGGAAGCTCCCATCAAGAGAAAAGGCAAAGGTAAAGCTGAAGTTGTTGAAAATCATATTGAGGTTATAGACATAACCATTCCAAAAAAACATACCTTCAAAAGGATGAACAGACAACTTAAAGAGGATAGAAATGAAATTGCTAATTTGAAAGGAGAAGGGTTGGTTGAAGGGAAAAAGTTGAGTGACCTTATAGATATGTATCTGGAAACTATTGATAAGGCCATGTTTTTAGCAAAGACATTACTTCCCCTCCATAGGAAAATTAAGAATATATACAGACAGAACAAATATTTACAAGCTCATATCAGAAAACTTAAACTGGAGTTGCAACCTTTTAAGGAAGAACTAGCCCAAAGTAATTTGAATGTGTTGGCCTGAGATTCCATAAGGAGGATTTCTAGGATTAGAAAGTAATGGATGAAATACCTTAAGCAATCTCATTTTTGTAAGCACTTGTCCTTTCATTTTTTAATATTTTGAGGAAGTATGATTCCTATGATTGAGTTTTTCACTCATACACCAAATTATGAAATTTCTACAAGCATATCTAACTCTGAAGAAGGTTCTTTTGGGTGTTTTAAGGCTTTACTAGAATAATTTGGAAGCTATAGGAAATTTCACAGCTTATGGCACTGCAAACTGGTTTCTACAGTCAAGCGTTGTGAACTGGCTCATACAGTCAGTGTTACAGGATATGATGTGAACTCCTATTTTTATGGTTTCAATAGGATCAACAATTTATAGATGGCTAGGGGAACATGATACATCCGTTTGGAGCTCATTTTAAAGATAGAGGATACCTGGAAAGAAGAGGAATGTGCTCAAAGGACACCTCATCATGCAATATTAAGGTGTTAGGATAGTTTCCAACATTAGCCTTTTTTGCAGCAGTTTGTTATTTCCAATTTGTACACGTGTAATTACTTCAGTTTTGGATGGGAGAATCCTATGGTAGAGGATGGAACTCACATTGTCTACTATCATTCCCTATCTAGGCTATAAAAGAAGCATTAGAATTGATTTAGAGGGTTGGAATGGTTGATGTAAAAAACTCTTTTTGGTGATATTAATGTAGCAAAGCCTACTCTGGTTTGATGTATCAGACTTGATGAATTTTTGTCTAATGGAAGTCATTTTTCTCTCTTGCCATATTTTTTCTCTCTCACTCTGAAATTTTACTATCATTGAATGATTCAAATGATGTTTTGTAGTTGTATTGCAATGGAGGTTTGATTGTGATGTTGTTATAACTTTTCTCATAGTTTTAGCTTTGATTTAAGAAGTTCTTGTATCAAAAGATTTTCCTTCCCTTGTCTATTGGTAAATCCTGATGCTACTGGTAGAATTACTACACTTTTCTCACTAAAGTATTCATTATGTCCACATTTATCCTTAAAATTCTGATCTAAGTTAGACAAGACCTCTTTTGTTGATGCATTTATCTAGAATTTCCTATGGTTTAACATTGTTGGACTGAGTTTTATCCATTTGACACCACATTTTAAGACTTACCTCATAGACCTATTGATGGGTATTGAGATTTCACTTTAGCAATCAAAGTGTAACTTTCAGTGCTAACACTCGTCGCAATGAGATACATATTCTATAATATCCTTGTGTAGTATTGGCTAGTAATACCCTACATGAAGAATTTTGTGGGTTTTCCTCTTTGCAACAAAGTGACCCCCATATGGTTCATCTTGATAAGTGTGTAGAATATCATAAACTTCATCCTCTCTAATGCAATGATGAAGTATGTAGTTTGGTCGAATCTTGAACAAACATACCTCTATATAAGTATGTATGTCACTTTATCATACAACCTTGCAACGTTCTTTGTATGAAAAGTACCAAGAAACTTTGTTGCATCCAATTAATTGGTTATATCATCAATCCAATAGGTTTAAACTAAAACAGAAAATTGGTTCTCATTAAAAAAATAATTCATCAACAACCTCCTATTTTACATTGTTAGATTAACCTAGATAAAAAATCTACAATAACATTTTTCTTTTTGAGCTTGTCAAGTATGGTTATGTAAAATTCTTGTAGTAGTAATAATAATAATCTAATAATTCTTCCATTCAAAACTAGTTTTTTCATTAAATATTTTATTGGTGAATGATCAATATGCACAAATAATGGGGAACCAATGATGTAATGCTTGAATTTGTTAATTGCACAGATTAATACAAGAAATTATTTATATGCTACTGTGTAATTCAATTCTACTCCCGATATTTTTTTACAAATATATTAAATGGAATATGGCTCTTCAAATTCATGTTGACCAACGATTTCTCCTAGTGCTCTATTAGAGGCATCATGGTGGATGTGAAATGGAAAATCCCACATAGGTCATTACATGACATGATATGGAATCAATTTTGATTTTATGACGTCAAGTGACTTTTGTATTTTTTATTTCCAATATTTTTTTTCATTTTTGGATACAAGAGTAAACAAAGGAGTTGTAATGTACCAAAATCTTTGATAAATCTTCTATAGTACCTTACACTGCCAAAAAAACTTCTAATGTCATTTTGTTTATGAGGTGTTGGTAGTTTATGAATGATAGTTACCTTAGTAGGGTAAAATTCAAAGTTCAATACCACAATAAAAAATAGGATGTCCTAGAAATATCCCCTCATTCATAATCATAAATCATTTTTATTTACTTGGGGATAGGTTCATTTCTTTGAAACACTAAAATAAATTTTCTAGATTTGTTAGTGCTTCTTGGAATGTGTCTCTATAAGCAATAAAATCATCCACATATATTTCCACACTATCATGAACTACATTTGAGAAAATGCTTAAAATGGCTCTTTGAAAGGTAGAAGGTGTGTTACAAATCCAAATGGGAGAACATCATAGGAAAATATTCTCCAAGAGTAGGTGAATGTAGTTTTTTCTTGATCTTCTAGCCTAACACGATATTGATTGTATCCACTAAATCCATATAGGAAGGAAAAATATTCATTCTTGAATAATGAAAGGCGAGGGAAAATAATAATTTTTAGTGGCTTTATTAAGCTCTTTGTAGCACACAAATCCTCCACTTTCCTCCCTCCTTGGAAACAATGACTAAAGGAGATACCCAATTTGCATACTTTTCAATCACTTCCTAATTAATTTAGTAAGAAACTAGACAATTGTACATTTAATTATCAATCTGAGGTCATATTGAACTTATTAAATGTCGTGCACTGTATATGCAAGTATGATGTTGTAATTTTCAATGAGTTGTAGAACCTCTAAATGAGTGTCACAAGGAAAGATATAAATATGTTTTATCAATTCAGCACAGTGAACCACACCACTTCTTGCAATCAAATCCACACTTGCAGGAATGGAAACATACTTTTGTAGGAAAGTTAATTTCATACTTGCAGGAAAGAAAATCACACAGGAATCAAAGGTGACTTGTTCAAGTATTAAAATGATCTTGATTAATGTGAAAACTATATGATGGCTCACATACTAAAATGTAAAAAAAATCAAGATATAGGAATCAAAACACATTGTGTTGTAAACAAAGGAAATAACCTATCTTGAACTACAAACAAAAAAATGTTAATAGGAAAGGTAAATATTGTGATGTGAGTGCAAAGTTGCAGCAAGAAGAATTGCAACAACAAGAGTTGAATCACATGGAATATTAGAGTTATAGCTAAGCATTAAACAAAGGAATTGATGGAAATAAAAGAAATAGATAAGAGAAACTACAACTACACATTCATTAGTAAGAAAACGGAGTTTTGAAATATTAGCACAGAGTGGTGGAAACAAGAGTTGCTACAATGGAAAATAAAAGATTTATTGCAAAGTGTTAATAGAGGAATTGTTGGAAATAAAAGAAAATTGATAAGAGACGCTACAAGTACTTTTATAAAATATAGAAGATATAAATAGTACCGATATAAGGAGGGGAGCCTACCTCCTTAGACAAAGGATTGTCTTATGAATGTAGTAGGGTGCTTATATGCTCAACATACCATCACTTGAAAAATAAAAAAAATAAAATGCATATTGAAGGAAAATGCACATATCAATACAACTATGTTTTCTAACTTTTTTCTAACTCCTCGTTTTCCTCTTTGCTCATAGAAAACATGGATTTTTATACACAATAATTTCTTCCCAAATTAATCTAGGAAATCGATGGACAAGAACAAGAATCAAGTTGTTCCATCTCGTTACATTTTTTCTCCAAAAGATACAAAAGATAAGGCATGTTGACTTAATTATCCGTATGGCAAGTGGTCATTGAGTCATTCGTTCCTTTCTAGATGCCCAATATACCTTGTTGTCTTCCTACATGAAGGATTTGGTTGATGGACTACTTGGTTGATCCTTTGATTATAGATATGTGGTTTACTGATGTGTTTTTATAATAGGCACAAAGTTATAGCACCCGTCTTAGTGTTGCAACAATGGTCCTGTAGTGAAATTTCCATCAACGCTGAGGCAAGATTTGTAGGACAGTGAGAGTCACAACACGAAGATTTGCAACAGAGGAAAGAGTTGCAGCAACAATAGTGTCAACAACCCAGAGTTGCAACAACTATGCTCGAGAAAAGCGTTTCATCAACTCATGTGTAGGATTTTCAACTCTATTGCTAGGAAGGTGTAGCCTTGCTCTTGTATACCATTATTAGCACATAAAGGTGATAATCTCTTGAAAATTCATAAGTATCAATATTCAAATGGCATGTTGAGAGAATAATTATACCTTGACAAAAAATGCATCATTGTGAATTGAAAAGGGTATTAAGATGGAATGGAAATGGGAAAATGGTGTCCAAAAATAAATTGGATGAGTGCCACAAAGGTGTCATTTTGAGCACCCGTCATCTCCCCCTAGACGAATTTGTTGCATGTCCCCTGCCACCAAACATTTATTTTGAGTTTGAGAGTGTGATAATCCCTTGGATATTGTTGATGCCATAATCAATTTTCCCTGCCTCGAGAGTAGCAACTTCTTTCTCATCTTGGTAGCCTTTCAGAATTGTAGCAATACCTTGTCTTAAAGTTTCCCCTACTGGTTCTTATGTAATAATAGGGTCCTTCTCTTGTGTTGTCATTTTTTATTTATCATGTGCCTCCCCTATTGGTTCTTATGTGATAGTAAGGGAATTTTTCTCTGTTGGTTTAACAGGGTGAATTTCCTCTGTTGGTTCTTCATGTGTGATAGTAGGGTGAGTGTCTTATGTTGGTTCTTGTGTGATATTAGGGTGGGCTTCCTATATTGGTTCTTGTGACAACAGGGTGTCTCTCCTCTATTGGATTTGCAACAATGGATCTTTCAGCATGGGCAAGGTAGTCTAACCTATCCAAATGCCTTTCCTTTCTGAGCTCACCCCCCAACAATTTGAGGGAGTTCTAAATCTTCTTGTTCTTATTCTCAAGCATCCTTTTCTTCCTTAAAAGTGATGTACACAAAGGCGTAAACAAAGGGGTACTTATTTTTTTAGCTTCCATGATCTTGGCTAGCTCTGGGGAAGTAGTAGCCTCATTTTCTTTTGGAGTTGCAACTTCTTCATCGTCTATGTAGACCTCCATAATTGAAGCAAGGCCCTCTCCTAGGGATTTACTTTATAGTTCTTGTGTAACAACAAGGTCTTGTATCCCCATCTCCTCATCAGGCATAGGCCTGACAGATTTATGACCATCTCCCATCATATCAGTAGTGTGACATTCCCCTGTTGGTTCTGGTGTGACAGCATGGTCCTTTTCTTGTTTTGTAATTTTGTCTTTGTCATGTTCCTACCCTACTTGTTCTTTTGTAGCAGCAAGGGTTTTCCATTATGATTTGAAACACTATATATTTCCCTCTTATTCCTTCAGGTCAACAAATATGCTGGCATTTTCTTTGTACTCCTCAATCTTCTAGTTGCAAGATTGCTCCCTGTTACTTCTATGTTTCTCTCAAGGATTCATTCATATTGTTGAGGAGTCACAACAAAACCATCAGGGGTTTCTTCTTCAACTATTGTAGTTCTATGAGTTACAACAATATGAACCTCTAGAGTGACAACAACTATGGCCTCTAGAGTTGTAACAACCACAACCTCTAGAATTGAAACAACCACAACCATTGGAGTTGCATGGTTGTTGTCTCATGGTGGAGTTGTGTTGAGGTCAATTCTTGATTCCTAAATTTCCCTCCCCTTTTCTATTTTCCCAACTTATTTTGTCCATTTATTTTCCCTCTTATATACTTACCCAAGTTCCCCTTTTCCTTTCCCTTCTTTTCTCCCTTTCTAGTTTTTGTTGGGCTAATTATATCACTATAAATAGCTTACATAAAATGTCAACCCAAGGAGGTAAACTTAGAGGTACACGCACAGTAAATGCAGGATTGGAATCTAAACTAATATAATCTAATGTCTGAAAACACACACTATTTGAAATTAAATCTAAATCTAAGAAAACATGTAACTATATAAAAGGGAACTAATCTAGTGCTTAACAATGAATCACACAACTGAAATTAAATCTAACCTGTATGAAGGGAAACTACTCTAATGCTACTCAATTGAAATAACATCTAACTTATGAAAGCAAGAAATTACATCTAAAGAAATCTAATTTAGAAACCTTATGGGTCTATGAAAATCATAAAACCTTCTATTCAATCTAAATACCAAGCAATTCTAAATCTAATAAAAGTGAAACTAATCTATGTCCTTCTTTACTCTACAAATATCGGAAGCTTCCTTTAACCAAACCACAAGTGAAATACCCTAAAAACAGAGTAAATCTAAGTTCAAACTAACTTCAAATCATGATTAAACTAGAAAATTGAAAATAGAGTAAATCCAAACTAATTTAAGAGAGTTTAATCAACAATTGGATTATTCATCAAATTCCACAACTGGAAAGAAACTCATTCTAATATTCAATGATCTACGAGATAATATCAAACCGAGAATGAACTAAATTAAAACGATTCAATTCAGAAATTAACAAAACAGTTTCAAGTTAAAAATAATTCACACACAGATTCTAAAACTGGAAACGAACTAACTATACTATAGAAAAGGGAAAGTGAATTGAACCTGTTGGTGGGCCCAACCAAAAGGTGAAATCGCTCTAAAATGAAACCATAACTAAATTAAATCACTTCATGCATAACTATATCATTCCTCATGCTCCATAATTCGAAAATTAACTCAAGTCATTAACAGAAAATATGATATAACGCATAGTTCAGAAATTGTATTATCATCAATATCGCATAACATAACATGTTTCTTGAGAGAGAAATCCGAGTTTATATAGATCCTCCCTATATCTACAATTGTGAATCCCAAAAATAGACTTGGACATAGGTACATTAATTGAGCGAATCTTAGATCCGAAAATGACTCAAATTTTGTTAAAACTAAGTTCACAGTTTCATGACACGAAGTGTCAAGAAGCGTGAACTATGAAATAGAGATAAGCATAATAACAAACGGTTCTATAATTCTGCTTTGAGTCATCACATTCTGTTCTTTTGAGATTAATTCGAGATTTGAAATCTGAACTATAACTCGATCAATCATATGAATCGGAACTGTCATTCCAATATGGAAATATTGTGCAAATCTTTGACATCTCCACTAAGTGCAAGCTGGTACTTGGTACTGATAAATCTGTTTCAAGGAAACAAGTACCTAATTCATGCAATGTTAGTATCAATATCAGTTTAAAGTATCAAAATACATTAAAAATAACTTAAATCATATGAATACCTTGAATAGCTTCATTTAGGGATAAATGATGTGAAATGTATCAAGGTGAGGCCCAAAAGGAATGATACTAGATATGGAATGGAGGTATATATGGCATAATATAGGAAAAAATATGGTCAAAATTGGAGACTAACATTTTCCCCCAAGATGAAGACTTTGCCTGTCCTCAGGCAACAAAAAGTCAAAAACTAAGATTCATCAGAGTGTTGCAGTAGCTGCAACCAACATTTGCAATCTCTCATGCTTCTTTATGTTTCTGATTTCCTTCTTAAGAACCCGATTAATGGTAATGTGCTTCCTGACAATCCTCTACAATCTCTTATTCTTCTGCAAAAGAGATCTATTTTTCTGTTTTAATCACTCGATCTTTGCCAAGAAGTGATCTTGCCTGAGCTTCATAAGTTCATTTTTTGTTTTTATATGCTGATCTAGTATGGAATATTCATGTAACATTTCTTTTAACCTGTGATTCCTGTTTTCCAATCTAACAACCATTGGTCACAAAGATCTACTGGAAGAGATTTCACAATAATATTTCAATGTCTTACAATGAACTTGTTGTGTTTGAGGGATGGATTCATGAGTGAACTCATCAGGTACTTGAACAGGGGTATCGACTGGGTTGGATTCATGAGTGAACTCATCAAGTACTTGAATAGGGGTATCGACTGGTATCTCAACTAGTTTGTCCTGTGCAATTTCTTCTGGCACATTCTCTTGCTGATTAACTTCACGAACCTTTCTAATCAATTGAGAGAGATTCCATGTCATCTTAGAAGATTCTAGAGCATCCTCATGATCAGTCATACTTTTCATTCTTTCCTGTAATGGATAACTAGGCACAGAGTTATGCATATCTGAAAATGTGCATTTACGTTTAGGGTTCCTTCTAGGTTTGAAGATTAACTCCTTGAGATCTTCCACATCAATAACATTTTTAGCAGTCAGAGAAGAAATCTGAGCTTCAATATTTACATCTGTATGGACAATATTTTCTACTTTTTCACGGCTAGTTTCCACACCATCAGGACTATGGACATCAAACGAGTGTTTAGTGACATGATTATCATCAATGGCCTCAATATTACAATCTGGTGTATACTCAGGATCATTACAGACTTTATGTAGGGTTTTAACAACTTTCTTCTTAGAACTCGACTTCTTTTGTGTAGCAATTGACTCAAGGGTTTTATCCTTAGAATTTTCAGAACCTGGGGTTTTTATAACAAACATGTCCCAGGATTCTTGTTTGTGGGATAATGCGATCTTAACAAGAATTTTTACAAGACCAAAATTAAACAGACTGCCCCTAAAATCTTTTTCTTTGTAAACTTGTTCTGACATTCTCTTCAAACTTTTCAACAGAAAATCAGGGATGCTCACCAGATGGTTACCTTTAAAATGCAGTAAGATTCGAGCATGACAGGGGAACACAATCGTGTACCGACCTTCACAAGTGAGGTAGCGTTGAAGTATGGATACCAGTTGAGCCCATTTTGGTTCCAACCACGATCTGGAGGTGCCTTCTGACCATTGTAATTTTCGATACTGGGGTTGCAGGAGCTGTGTGCATAGATTTTTGTCTACTGGCTATCCCTTCATCCATTTCTGACCAGTACTTGGTAACTGTATTGCTTTAGAAATGAACTACTCTATGACTTCAAATTCCAACTCTCCTACTTTAGCCATTTCACCATGAAAGTGTAGAGTGAATTGAAGTGTAATCTTATCATCATACCCGTCAAATTTCTTGAAGAACGACTCCCATCCAGCCTTCTGAAAGATGTGCTTGGTGGCTTCATTCTCAGGAAGAGCCTCCAAATCTGCATAAGTCCCAGGTTCGTGGAAATTCACCACCATGATGCTACTCAGTATAACAGGAAAGGTTCAAAGGTAAGAAAAGGAATTAGATGAGGGCAACAGAGGAGTAGATTATTATGTATGAAATAGGCCGTGTAAGGTACTATGGAAAGACGTTTTAAGTGTCGTGAGGATCAGTCACATGTAAAGGAATGATGACGATCGTACTTCTTTGTTAAAATATCATTTCACTTGAGTCGTGTCAAATTCAACCATTATAATGTAGTTCATTCTTCATGACATGAAGTGTCAAGAAGAATTGAACTCAACATTTAAGTACAGAGTATAGAAATGATGAATTAACACATGAGGAAAAAAAATGACATGGAGTATCGAGGTAGTCATAGTTCAAGTTATTAATATGTATTTTAATAAATTAAACTAACATGAAACTATAATTACCTGAGCTCGATTACTTACTCCATGTTATGTTGTGTTTTCTTACTGCAGAAATTTTGAAACCAATTATGAATCTGGAGAACGTCAAAGATGTAACTAGAATCTATGCTGTTGATAGCCACTGTGACTGATTTGCATTTCCTGGGACTGATTAATTATGTCTGGTATTGACTGGTACTGAGAAAATAAACCAATATCTACAAAGAAATTTGAACCAAAAATAACTGCAACGAAGACATCTTGAACAAGATAGAAAACAAGCCATCTATCGAGCTTCAAGCTCTGTACTTGGAAACTACTGTAGCTGGGAAAGTGCAACAAAACCTTGCTGAGATATAAAAGATTTCATGTTTTTGAAGAAAATTAACTACTGGCTATCCCTGAACCTGTCTCCTATTTATTCCTGAAAGGAATCAACCAAAATTATGTCTTCTACAACAAATTCAAAGCTTTAACCCATGGTACAATTCTTATTTGTGTGAATAAATGTTCTGAAGTCGAACACAAAAAGAAATCATTGGATTACCAACCATTAATGAATGTCGTTAACTAATGTGAGATGACCCACCATTGATGTCAATGGGCCTCAAGGTACCTATAGTACATCCTAACAGGTACAAATAAAGGTCTTGGTGTCGAGTCACCTGCAAGATTTATTAATCAAGAGGCATTGATGAATCCCCATGATTAATAATAAGGAAGTCTGCCATTGATGTATGTAGATACTAGGGCACTATACATAACTCTAGTCTTGGTGCCCAGATAAGTTTTTGATGTCGATGGGACAAGACCATTGGAAGGTGGACCTAAATGGATGCAACATCATCCAATACGAGCACAAAATACAATTATTTGAAGATTACATGATTTGAAGAACCAATATGTAACGACCCTGCTTAAATAGACGTATAGGATTATTAATTATAATTAATTTAATAATCTAACTGTCCTAAAAGATTAGCTAAACAATAATTATTTCTTAAAATAACATTAACTAATTA
>SNQJ01S0007117.1:121210-133594 GCA_010110895.2 Picea sitchensis
TTCACTTTCTCATGTGGACCACTCTGAATGTCTTCTTTGATCATGCCATGTAGATAATCTTCTTCTAGATGGTTGGTCTCTTGAATGCATAAAGGATCTACTAAGAGACATGTTAAGAACTCCTCGATCTCAGGTTCTAAGGATATCTCTCCGTCAAATGTGGTCCATGGCTTTTTGGCCTCTGCTTGGTGTTGTTCATGGAACTCCTCTTCTTTTACCACTTCTTGAGAAGAAGGTAGGTTTTTGACAGCTGTCAAGATTTTTTCTTCCTGAGAGGCAGAGATCCCAATTGCTGCTAGGATCTGAGAGAGTTCTTTCAAACTCTTGATCATATTTAATTCTTTGCTGGTTGATGGATCCTGTCAAACACATAGATTAGTGCATGAGGGTTCTTACAGCACCCAAAAATATTTTTGATTTTTAATGTTTTTGATGAAAAATGAAATGATCAAACCAATAGAAAACTATGTTAAAAATTTGAAAAGCAAATCATACCTGCATGAAAACAACTTAAACTAGTAAGAAAACGATTACTAGAAAAGTAAACAAAATAGCAAGAAAGTAAAATGATGGAAAAAACTAACTTACAAAAGAAACTAAATTATGCATAAAAGAATACTTCCATTAAAAGTGAAGTCAAATTACCTGGCAAAGCCACCTAGCTTTCAACAAATACAAAACAACACCTATGCTCCAATCCCTTTTAGTACCTCCCCGGAAACGATGCCAAAATGTTGGGCTAATTATATCACTATAAATATATTACATAAAATGTCAACCCATGGAGGTAAACTTAGAGGCACAAGCACAGGAAATGCAGGATTGGAATCTAAACTAATATAATCTAATGTATGAAAACACACACTATTTGAAATTAAATCTAAATCTAAGAAAACATGTAACTATATAAAAGGGAACTAATCTAGTGCTTAACAATGAATCACACAACTGAAATTAAATCTAACCTGTATGAAGGGAAACTACTCTAATGCTACTCAATTGAAATAACATCTAACTTATGAAAGAAAGAAATTACATATAAAGAAATCTAATTTAGAAACCTTACTATGAAAATCATAAAACCTTCTAGTCAATCTAAGTACCAAGCAATTCTAAATCTAATAAAAGTGAAACTAATCAATGTCGTTCTTTACTCTACAAATATTGGAAGCTTCCTTTAACCAAACCACAAATGAACTACCCTAAAAACAGAGTAAATCTGAGTTCAAACTAACTTCAAATCATGATTAAACTAGAAATGTGAAAACAAAGTAAATATAACTAATTTAAGAGAGTTTAATCAGCAATTGAATTATTCATCAAATTCCACAACTGGCAAGCAACTCATTCTAATATCAATGATCTACAAGATAATACCAAACTAAGAATGAACTAAATGAAAATGATTCAAGTTAGAAATTAACAAAACAGTTTCAAGTTAAAAATAATTCACACAAAGATTCTAAAACTAGAAATGAACTAACTATACTATAGAAAAGGGAAAGTGAATTGAACCTATTGGCAGGCCCAACCAAAAGGTGCAGTCACTCTAAAATGAAACTAGAACTAAATCAAATCACTTCATGCGTAATTGTATCATTCCTCATGCTCCATAATTTGAAAATTAACTCAAGTCATTAACAGAAAAGATGATATAACACACAGTTCAGAAATTGTATTATCAACAATATCGCATAACATAACATGTTTCTTGAGAGAGCAATTCGAGTTTATATAGATCCTCCCTATATCTACAATAGTGAATCCCAAAAATAGACTTGGACATAGGTACATTAATTGAGAGAATCTTAGATCCGAAAATGACTCAAAGTTTGTTAAAACTAAGTTCACAGCTTCATGACACGAAGTGTCAAGAAGCGTGAACTATGAAATAGAGATAGGCATAATAACAAACAGTTCTATAATTCCACTTTGAGTCATCACATTCTGTTCTTTCGAGATTAATTTGATATTTGAAATCTGAACTATAACTCGATCAATCATATGAATCAGAACTGTCATTCCAATCTGGCAATATCGTGCAAATCTTTGACATCTCCACTAAGTGCAAGCCGGTACTTGGTACTGATAAATCTGTTTCAAGGAAACAAGTACCTAACTCATGCAATGTTAGTATCAATATCACTTTAAAGTATCAAAATACATTAAAAATAACTTAAATCATATGAATACCTTGATTAGCTCCATTTAGGGAAAAATTATGTGAAATGTATCAAGGTAAGGCCAAAAAGGAATGATACTGGATATGGAATGGGGGTATATCTGTTATAATATAGGCAAAAATATGGTCAAAATTGGAGACTAACAATTTTCATATTTAGTCATTTTTTCAAAATGACGGGTTCCCGGGTTCCCGGGTTCATGGGTATCAAAGCTTTCATATCCCTTGTTATGTGACATACACTTTGTACCCAAATGATCTGTGATCTACATTTTGACTATTGGAATCCACAGGCTCATAAGTACCTCATCTCTCCTATATTGAGTCTGACTGACCATGTTACAACACTTAGCCAATTCTCAACCTTCTGCAATGACGGGTTCATGGGTTCTCGGGTTGGCGGGTTCACAAAAGTCCCAAATATTATTTTGTTCTCGTCCATCCCCGCCACCTTTGTGCTTTTCCCAATACACATTTAGTATGATTTAATGCTAATAAATCATCATGCAAGTGTCGTAAATATTTTCATTAATAGGAGAATGGATCGAGGAGATTTCTTATTAAACCACAATAAAGCATGATTTGCAGAAGATTATATTATATATATCAAGCGCTTATTTCAAATATTTTTTGGATCAAAATAATGCTCTCATCAACTTTTGGTTGCAGCATCTTGACATCAGGTCTACAGAGATACTTCAAACATTTTTGGACGAGAGGACCAAATCTTTCAGTGGTCTAGAGCATACTCTTATTATTCATCCCCTTTTGCTCAGAAGGAAGTAATTTGGACGTCCAAAATTGTTCATGTGAGATGTGTTCCTAAAGTTTTTGAATGCAAGGAGTTGGTTTCCTGGTGCACTAAGAATTATATACCAAGTCAGTGGATGATTCAACTCCAATACATTTCTCTTGTCTCTCTTTCACCTCAAGTGTTCTGTAAAATTTTGAAACTCCCATAGAAAACACTCACCTTCAAAGGTGAAGATTGCAAGGAATTATTGAAAAAACATGACAACAACCTGGATCTCTTACCTAAATTTTTGGATAATCCTATGACCATCCCTAAATATATTACCAGATTGCAGGTCATCTTGTTCAAAAACCCATTTTGACAAATTTCCTAGTTATTTACTAGAGTTACTGGCCAAGAAAATACTACCAGCATTTCCCATATGATTATTTACATATTATATTTTATTGTCAAGGAGACGGCCATTTTCAATTGGGGGAAGTTGATTTCCATTGAAATATCTTCCCAATTGTCTTAGTTTATAAAGGATAATAAGTTCTTTATTTCTTATTATTTGGTTTTCATGATAGCACATTGCTGTCATTTTCCTAAATTGTCTATATGTAAGAAGGTGAATTGTGAATTTGACCCTGTGACCTTTTGGTACCAAGCATTATGGAGGCACAAATATTCCCTTCATTTTTATGAGGTTTTCAACGAATTTGTCTCGGTTCTTAAAGATTTTTTGTTTGGAAGAGATATCCCAAGAATATTTTCTCAGGCTAGTAAATTCCTAGATAGAAAGGGGACTTTGGAGCAAATGGAGAATTACAATGTCATAAGGGTTTATAGTTCCAAGGAAAATCCTTCCTTTCTTCCATGCCATATATATGATAGAATGTTTGTTACAAAATTTTCAAGGCAATATAACTTTTGGCTGCACTTTTTCATGAAAAACAAAAAAAATCAATTCATTCCTTTGCCTTGGAAAGTTGGGAATTTTGTATTCAAAAGTATGAAAAAAATTGATGGATTTGCAAACCACTTCCACAACTTGAATATCAAGTATGCTGAAAAGATAAGAGGGTTTGACCCTATCGTAATATTTTTGGACCATATGTTAACAACGGGTTTTAACAATTCATTTATCCACAATGTTCTAGGAGAAGAAGAAGATAATCACCTGGGAAATCCTACCCACATTGTTGGCGACTTAGAGATGGTACTTGACACAAATGAATTGTAGAAAAAAAGAGGAAAAGTTCCCAACAAGAAGAGTGCCCAGTAACCAAATGTTAATCCTAAGAATACAACACCTCAGAGCAGCGCTCTAGTGGCCCACCCATCTAAAAAAGTAATCAACAGTAGTTCAGGTGGAGGAAGAGATAAGAACCCCTGTCTAGGAAAAGTTGAAAGCTCACATAAACTTCCTTTGAGGAAGAATATTTTACAAGAGGAATAAGAGCATCGCATCGAAAGTGATATCAATAGATTCTCCCCTGAGGATATGGAGGTTGAGGTTGAAATTGAGAAAACGTTTCCTAACATTGATTAGCCAGGAAGCACGGCTCGCCAGAATCAATCGTTGTAAATTGTTGAGAATGAGATCTTTGATGAAGAAGAATCATTTGTATTTCAGAGCGTTTTCTTTGAAATCGAATCTAAAAAATTAATTATTGAGAAGAGTGATGTGAATAATAAAAAGGGGAAATCTCATTCAGAGGTTGACCTAATAAATATGCAGCCTTCCCAAATTTCAATAATTCATAAAGCAACTGGTGATGTATTGGATGATTTCATTGGTGGTCTCGAAGAAGAAAATATAAAGTTAAAGGAAAGGATTAAGGAACTGGAAGAGACTTTGATGCCTCTTCCACTCCTTTCCAACCCTTTGGAAATTGTCAGACCCACCACGCCCGCAGCCAAAATAAAAGGATCCTCAAGATTACTCACATCATCTAGGAGATATGTGGAGAATAATATCAAGAAAATAATGGCACTAATTACAGAAGCTTGGGAAATTTCAAAGAGCATGATTTCTTTTGGCTCAAGGGCGCATGCCTTCCTTGAATATCTACAGGCCGACCTAAAAAATGAAGAAGGTTTCTACCTTGATGTCATAGTACCATTTGGTAATAAAGTTACCAATATGTCAAACCTAAAGAGAAGAGAGGAGGACCTTCCCTCTCCAATTCGGATCAAGCAGTTGAATGTATGCTGGAAAGAGAAAAGAAAGAACTTGGACAACATTGTTCAGGCATGTAGCCAAAAAGATATAATAAGGAGATAAGAGTTTTTCAAAAGTCTCATGGAGGTGGACCTAGCTGGAAGCACTAACAAAGACCAAGATCCCTAGTTGATTCTCAACTCATTGTTCCTAACAAAATAACAGTTCGATAAGAAAGTTGATATTTTTAAAGGATTGTCAAGTGAAAAATTATATGGCATAATTGTATATGATGAGAACGCCATAAATAACTGGCTAGTGGATTACTCCATAAAAAATCAGGATATTGAAGAAGTATTACATGGAATTTTCATTGATCTTCAATACTTGGAGGATCAATTGTTCACTATTAAAATCCGGCATGAAATCAACGTGGCACCTATGAAAAGTTACATCGAAGAATGGTTCAAGAAGGCTATTGATAAATTGAAAAATGAAGGGCAATAAGTGGTTGAGGCGGTTCCTGTAACCGTTGATGAAAATGATAAAAAGACATCATCGAGAAAATGAACAGATGAGTGACCATCATAGTAACTTTATGTTAATCACGTCCTTCTTTTATTTATCAAGTCCTTCATCCAGGTTATTCCACCTCTTTCACTAGAAAGGCTTAACTGAAGACTGATAACTCCTTTCTTATTCTTACCAGGTCTTGTTGATCGTTCTACCGCCCACTGTGTTCTTTCTAAGAGATTATTTATTGTATTTATTTTCTTTATGGTCCATGGGAGCCCCAATCCCGGTCTTTAAGACAAATGCATTTACAATTTCAAGAATATGTAACAAACTATATGTTTTTTGGAAATTTCAAGAGAACTACTTGGGGAACAATCTCGATCATGCTTTGTAACCATGTTTTCATAATATAAAGTATTTGAGGTTGATCTATCATTATCTTTATTTGAGCTTCCCATGTATCCACTCTGTTGAAGTTCTCTTGTGCATGTGGATCATCTTATTTTTATTTTTATGTGATCATAAATCTTTATCTTAAACTATGATGGATGTGAGGAATTTTTTCTTATTTTATTTAAATGTGTGAATGTGTTCGGTTCCTGGTCCTTTCTCAGGAACTTTCCTTTAGAATAATAAAAAAAAAAAAATCCTTTTATTTTATTGTAATATTTATGTTTCTTTGAATTACCACAACAGACTTCTGTCAAGTCCCATATTTTTAATATTTAAAAATCTCAAGGAAATCTAAAAGAGGAGTACCACCTCTGTAAAAATGTAGGGGGATTTACATCCTTGTGAGGTTGTCATTTCAGTCCTAACGGATTCAAGCGTCAACATTTTTGGCAACCATATTGAGGAATGAACTGAAATGTGGAACTTGGTCTAGCGTTTTTGAAAGAATATATGACTTTTCCTGATCAGCCCCACCTAGAAATTGGATTAAACAACCAATGAAGCATTTTACATGAGTTATACAACTTGATAATATCAATGACCAAGACCCATGAATATTTATAAAGGTTTTAGAAAACCTTGGTCCAATAATAAGAAAGAGAAATCCTTCAAAGACAAAGGAGAGAGGAACAACAAGAATGAGGAAATTAAAGGCTAGCTAGAGAAGCACAAGAACAAGGTCGGGATTGAAGCTGGATGAATACAAGGGAGCCATTACCAAAATTAAAATAAAGAAACTCGTTGTTCTTAGAAGTGAAAATTCTATCCCTGTAATCTCTCCAAACATGGCATAAATAATCGAACAACCCCGAGATGAGCATCATGAGGATAGACAAGGAGGTGGAAGAGATGTTGCAAGAAACCAAGGAAACCTAAGATTTGAAAATTGGAAGGTAAGAGATTCCTCTCTAAATATTATAGGTGAGAAACATGCTCTCCATGTTATCCCTAAGGGCACCTTAAAACAATTTTCTGGAGATAGAGTTATAGATGCAAAGAGGCATATACACTTGTTTCTTCATGTTTGTGATTTTCACCATGTTGAGTATGACGATGTCATGGTAAGGTTGTTTATGCAAACCTTATCAGGAAAAGCGTATGAATCGTATACAACATTTCCCAATAGATCAATTATCTCATTTAATGACATCGAAGCTATGTTCCTGACTATGTTTTCCCCTCCAATTGCTTACCATACCCTTCTCATCGATTTCACCCAGAATGGTTTGACGAAGAATGAAAGCATAAGAGACTTTAATATCAGGTTCAATAAAACCTTGAGTAGGATTCCAGAGGATAAAAGGCCAAACGAACTAGTCGTTCTCAGTTTTTATAAGAATGCAATGCCCCCGAATGTAAATATTCCATCAAAACATCCCAAATGGATACTTTGGAGGAGGAAATGACTAAATCCACTGAGATAGAATAAATTTTGATTGAAATGGGTGTTGACCCTAACATTATACTGGGAAGAGTAAAAGGGCAGCTGGGAGGATTAAATATTGATAATCAAGAGCTTCCGGTACAATAAATAATGAAGAATTCAAGCCTCGATCAGTTCAAAACCAAACGATGGGAGGAGGATTTTTCAAGGGAACCATAGCTAACATAAAGTTTGACCCTATGGTGGCACAGGAAACTAAGCAAAGAATCAAAATTGCATAGATGAATAGAACCATCAAATAAATGTAGAATGATATAAGCAGAATAAGAAGGGGAGATAATTACATGCCAATCCCAAAGAAAAGGAGGAACCCTCCCCTAGAAAACAGAGTGAGGTTTGAGAACACGGATAACCCATAAATACCAAGTGTTCCCAAAAATACTCCAAATGTAGATGTTCTATAGGACATCTATGATGAGCAATTAATTCAGCAAGAAAATTTTTAATTACATGATGAAATCTATGAAACTATGTAGATGGATGGACGAGAGTCGTCCATGTATATATTTGAAGATGGCGACAATGATCCCAACTCACAAGAAAATGCCGCTTGGACAAGAGGATTTGTAAATAGACCAAAAAATAAAGGTCATTCTGATAAAGAGAACTAAAAATAAAAAGAAAAGGAAAAAACAAATGAGAAAAGATGAAATGATAAAGTGATGTAAAGACAACACCTAACGTCAAAATCCACTCAAATGACATATAATGTTGTACAGGATTTGAGTAAATTAAGGATAACCCTGCCTTTACGGAAGTGGTGAAGATTTCCCAGCAAAGATAAAACATATTTGATTTGTTGGATGATCCATCTAAAAGAGAAGAAGTTGTTGTCACCAATCCAAAACAAATCCCTAGTCAGTCAACTGTTAAGTTGAGAGGTAAAATTCCTCCCTTTTACATTTCTATTGAAAATCATGATGTTGCACTACATAATTGTTTATCTAAAATTGGTGTGGCGAACAATATCATGCCACTGGAGGTCATGGAGGCATTGGGCATGAGTTTCACCAAGCATTATGAAACCGATGAAAGTATATATGCACTTGATTCCAAAAAAGTGCTAACTTATGGAGAAATCAAGGACTTTTATGCTTGGATTACAGCAACCCCCAATATCATTAAATTTTTCAATATTATTGTGGCAGAACTTCCTCCAGCATATGGAGTTGTGTTGGTAAGAGACTGGAAATCTATGATCAGAGGATATATAATGAACGATGGAAGTTGTATGATGCTACTAGGAAAAGAAGGAATAATGATTAAAGTACCCTGTGAATCCAGAAAAGCCTTCTCATTCAAGAAGAAGGACAATGAGTTGATGGAGGATTATATAGATGTTGAGATTGAAAAATACGATATCCTATACATAGAAAATAATTAATGTTTGGAGCAATTGCAAGACACGGAGAATCAAGAATATCCATTTGAAGGGTACTGGAGGATGTCCTTTGATGGATCCCATTCAAGATATGGAAATGGAGTTGGAATTGTTCTTATGAGTCCAAGTAAGATTATGCATCCACATGCTATTAGAGTGGAGTTTTCATGCACTAATAATGACGCGGAGTATGAATATTTGATTCAGGGGATGATCGTTGCACAGGAAATGAAAATAGAACATCTTATTGTAACTGGCGACTCAGAGTTAGTCATTAATCAGGTGACCCAGAGGTACAAAATAAAAAAGGAAATACTTAAGTTGTATTTCAAAAGATTTAACGAATTGATGGAATCTTTTAGTTCCTTCAATATTTATTTTATTCAAAGGGACAAGAATCACAAGGAAGATTCACTAGCCTTGGCAGCCTCATTATCAAATCTAGATGATACCCAAAGAAAAAAGTCTTTCCGAGTAGAAATATCTTTCCAACCATTCATTCCCGATAACATTGAGTACTTGCAAGTGTTTGATAACGATGAACAAATAGAATTTTTTTTGTTAAATGATGATGATGATGATGATGATGAAGATGATCACTCGTCTATCATCCCCAAAGATTTTTTAGAATCTGAATCTCTTTTCATGAAAGACAATCATTCCAAAAATCTCCTTGAAGAATTTTTAGTTCGAAATGTGCAAGAAACAAGAAAAGACAATATAGGAACTGACAGTTCCCCAAAGTATGTCAACTTGGAGTTGATTGCACCACTAAGGAAGAAAATCAAAATGTTGCCTTATTCAAAGAATACATCGATATGTTCACTTGGACCTATGATGATTTAAAATCTTACGATAAGACTATACTCCAACATATCATTCCTTTGAGGGAAGGAGCAAAGCCAATGAAGAAAAAAGTAAGGATGATGAATTCCAAGATGAAACCTCTGGTAAATCTTGAATTGGATAAATTGAAGAAGGAAAGAATAATTTATCCCATTAGACACTCAGACTAGCTTTCAAATCCAGTGATTGTAAGAAAAAATACCAAGGAAATCCGGATGTGTGTTGACTTCAAAGACCTTAAAAATGCAAGAATAAAGGATAACTTTCCTTTACCAAATATGGATTTCCTTCTCCAGCAAGTTACTGGATCGGCCTGCATGTCCATGTTGGATGGTTTTTTTCCGGATATAACCAAGTCTTGGTGGTCGAGGAAGACAAGGCAAAGACAACATTTATCACACCTTGGGAAACATATGCATATGCTAGAATGCCCTTTAGTTTGAAGAATGTTGGAGACACATTCCAAAGGGCCATGGATCATGCATTCAGTAGGTTGATAGGAAATTTTATGGCAGACTATCAATATGACTTGACGGTGCATTCAAAGAAAAGGGATAATCATATCCATCATTTGAGAAAGGTTTTTGAGAGATGTAAATTATATGGTGTTTCTATGAATCCAAAGAAATATTTGTTCATTGTGACTCGAGTCAAATTGTTGGGCCATGTTGTATGCAAGGAAGGGATTTACATAGATCTAAAAATAATTAAAGAAATAAATGAGATCAACCCCCTGACATCCAAGAAGGGAGTCCAATCATTTCTTGGCAAGATCAATTTTGTGTGAAGATTTGTTCCTGATTATGCAAGCATCATAAAGTTGATAAATTTGTTACTGAAAAAGGAGCAGAGGTTCGAATGGACATCAGATAATCAAGAGGCGTTCAATAATATCAAAGGAGAAATTACCACTTCTCATGTCCTCATTAGTCCAAACTTTCAAAGAGATTTCATCATCTATTCATTTGATACAAAGATATTTGTTGCCTCCATTCTTACTCAGAATAATATCAAAGGAGAAGAACTCCCAATAAGTTTCATGAGAAAAAACATACATGACTATGAGTTGAGGTATTCAAAACTGGAGAAGCAGGCCTTGGACCTTGTAAAAGAAGTAGCACACTTTCACACATACATATTGAAATCCCATGTTATTATTTATGTTCCCTCATCACCAGTGAAGATGATTATGAATCAACAATTGAGAGAAGGAAAATGGGCTAATTGGTTGGCAAATATACAAGAATATGATATTGAGATTAAACCTTTAAAAGCTATCAAAGGACAAGGTTTATGTAATCTCATTGCGAACGAAGATTCGATTGATGGAATGATTTCAATTTTAGTCAAAGAACCCTTGTCTAATTTAGAATGGTATAGATATATTATATTGTAGTTAAGGTCCAGGCAATTTCCTGTCACCATGAACCCCAAGGAGTGAAGAACATTGAAAATGAAGGTGAATCACTATGTGTTTATTGTTAACATACTGTTTAGAAGAAATTATGATGGTATACTGCTAAGATGTGTTGATGAAAATCAATCCCAAGAACTGACAAGATAATTCCATGAGGGAATATGTGGTGGACACTTTGCACCTACTGTAACCGCCCACATGAGAATCAGAGAAGGATTCTATTGGCCATCAATTTTGAAAGACTCGAATTCCACAATAAGGAAGTGTTTGGCATGTTTTATATAATAAATCCGTAGGTGTGGACATTAACCGATCTCCCTAGATCCACCTGGATCTAGAACAAAACAAAACAGAATAATACACTTTCCCTAGATCTAGCCTATTGAATGAACTAAGAGATAAGGGTTATGGACATACCTTATGAACGCTTTCCTTATGTCTCTGTTGTTCCAAGATTTTCTTCAATGCTCTCGTCCCGTCCAGATCACAACAAAACGAACCAATCGAAGTAAAGGCAGATTAATATATTCAATGACTAGTCTATACATATGATCAAGGAATTATGTAATAAAGCAACATCATATTTATGGGAAAGGGACATATTGTTGTATTGAATTAATTGAAAGTGAAACTTACAACCTAAGCCTTGATGTCATAGGTCTCCTTTCGATGGCTCCTAGCTCTGACACACACACTTGCTCATGTATGAAGAAAATCTACCACATGTGTTGACCTTGCTATTGTCTCTTGCTGTTGTAGCATCAATCCTTCATACTGTCTTGCACTAATTCTCTAATAAAACTCTTGCTAACTTGCTGCTAACTGAACTTAACCCTTTCCATGAGCAATCTCCTCAATATATAGGAAGAGATAGATTAGTTACTTGGATAGGGAATGATCCCAAGATATCTGGAATGACAATACTTGAATAACCACTCGAAAGCCAACTCATCCTTCTAGAAGGTTCGAGATCTTTATCTTTTTCCCTTGTAAGAGCATGTTCGCACCCTAACAATGAGTACAGTGCGAGAAGTTCGCACCCCAGCTTAAGGTAGCCTGCAGGAATCAAGCATTCTCGCAGGAGAATATACAAGTAGCTTGTGAACATGTTTCAAAATGTGAGTTCTGGAAGAAGACAACTGTAACTTTTCTCAGGAAAGTATTCTTGGTAAAGAGCTTGATCTTCCATCATCATGATATCATCATGACATCATCACAATGACCAAATTTGTGGATAACAGAATG
>SNQJ01S0007118.1:53925-87613 GCA_010110895.2 Picea sitchensis
CCAGGAGAAAAACTCAACCCTCCTCCGGCCCATTACAATCGAGGAAGTGGATCAGGCGCTTCAGGATACCCCCAAAAGCAAGGCTCCTGGACCTGACGACTTCACCAGCGATTTCTTCCACTATTGTTGGCCGATGATCAGGGTAGAGGTTTGGGAAATCCTGGAAGATTCCAGAGCCACCGGGCAAGTCCTCCAGGCTCTTAATGCGACGTTCCTCACCTTAATACCCAAAGAGGGGCAGGCACATCACCCCAAGCAGTTCAGACCCATTGCTCTCTGTAATGTCATCTACAAACTCCTAACAAAAGTGATTTCTAGGAGACTCAAGCCTATTTTGCCCACAATCATATCCCCGGAGCAATCAGGCTATGTTGAAGGCAAACAAATCATGGACATCATCATCCTAGCACATGAAGTGATCCACTCTCTGCAGAAAACCAAAACACCAGGTATGCTCCTCAAATTAGATCTTTCTAAAGCCTTTGATAAGATAAGCTGGGAATATATGCGGGCAATGCTCCTAGATTTTGGTTTTGATCAGAGTTGGGTGACTTGGATTTTGAATCTAACTTCCTCGACTTTCTTCTCCATTCTTATTAACGGGGTCCCCTCTCGACTCTTCTCTCCCTCGAGAGGAATTAGACAGGGAGATCCTCTATCCCCCTTCCTCTTCATCATTATGGCCGAAGGTCTTGGTCGCTCCATCCGTGCAGCTGTTGAAAGCAACCTTTTGACAGACTTACCCTTGCATGGCATTTCTCCTCCTATCTCACACAGTCAATTTGTGGACGACACGCTTTTAATGGGCACCCCGATTGTCCGTGAAGCCAACTCTCTTCTTGCAATTCTCCAAACCTTCTCAGACGCCTCGGGGTTGGACTGCAACAAGGATAAATCTCAAATTTTTTTCTTCAATATGCCACCTCCGATTCAGCTACATATCACTGAAATCCTAGGTTTCAACAGAAGCTCCCTTCCGTCCAAATACCTTGGCATTCCTCTGATTGACAATGCCCTCAGTAATTCCTCGTGGGAACATATTTTATCCTCTTTTACTAAGAAGATCTCTTCCTGGACCTACCGAGTTCTAAATATTCCCATTCATCTCATTCTTCTTCGAGCTGTCCTTCAAGCCCTTCCTATCTACACCTTCTCTGCACTGTCTGCCCCAAGATTTGTTCTTACAACCATTAAAAATTTACAGCGAAACTTCTTCTGGCAAGGCCTCAATTCAGGAAATAAAATAGCACTGGTTAGTTGGGACAAATTATGTCGGCCCAAAGACTAAGGTGGCTTGGGATTACGAGACCCCCTCATGATGAACAAGGTGTTAAGCGCCAAAATATGGTGGCGGTGGCTCAAGCACCCCAAGGACCTCTGGGCCAGACTTTGGAGAAAGAAATATGCGCCAAATGTGGCAGAAAAGAACCTAATTCAATGGAATGGGGACAACCCCGACTCCTTAATATGGATAGCGGCCAAGCAGAACAGACAACTGGTTACTCAAAACGCCTTTTGGGAAATCAGGAATGGGGAATTAGCTCTCTACTAGAACGATTCCTGGCAACAATGGTCGGTTTTAGACAACAAAGACTGGGCAAGAGACATCTGTACTCTGGCTACTCAAGCGGGCCTGACAAGAGTAGCTGACTATTGGTAGGACAATCCCTTAGAAGACACTTGGCGAAGCTGGCACCTGGACAGGGAACGCATTAACTTGGAAGCGCATGTGGACTTGGCACCCTGGCAAGAGGAAATAGCCAAACGCAAGATTCCCAAAATCGTAGGGGAGGATATCCTGCGCTGGGGATACTCGCCAAGGGGCACCTACAGTACACAGGAGGCTTATCAGATCATAACTCAGGCAGACCCCCTCCCTACAAGGAAATTCTGGTGCAAAATATGGAGTCTTAAACACTGGCCAAAAGTCACCCTCTTTCTTTGGCTTGTCTCCCACTCAAGCATACGGACTTGGGATAACCTCTCGAAAAGGGGTTTTGTTGGGCCCTCCAAATGCATACTTTGTGGAGAGGCTGACGAAACTATAAACCATATCCTCAACTCTTGTCCTTACACAGCTCAACTCTGGGATCAATTGGCACTCATCATGCGCACTTCAGATCGCCTTAGAGATAGTATCATTGATACCATCTCAGAATGGAGGGACCAGGCTTTCCATTCCCCCCTCCTCAATCACATTTGGCAATTACTTCCAGGCTTCATCCTCTGACAAACCTGGAAAGAAAGGAACAAAAGACTCTTCCGCAATACTTCTCTTCCTTGGAAACATTGCTGGCATCAATGCCGGTGCAATATCTTGGAAACTCTCAACCTTCAGCAGTGGACCGATGAAAACGTGCAAAACACTCCTTTCGAACTCTCAATACTCTAGCATTGGAAGCCTCTACCCATTCATCATCCTCTACCCCCCTCTTCTCCTTCCACCCCTCTTAGCAGCCCCTCTTTTTGGTCTCCTCCCCCTGAAGATTTCATTAAACTCAACTTTGACGGTGCCTCTAAAGGCAACCTGGGCGTAGCAGGATATGGAGTAGTCTTCCGCAACCATTAAGGGCACATCATACTCATAAACACAGGCAACCTTGTCCATTCCATGAACAATTCTGCGGAACTCCGGGGGCTCATCCGAGGATTGCAATTAGCCATCGACCACAATTTTACCAAGTTAATAGTTGAGGGGGACTCTCAGATCGTCATCAACTTGCTCCGCAGAATTCTAAATGGAGCAAACCCGGATAGAATGTCACCTAGTTGGAGACTCTCACATGGGTTGTAGGTGGTCACAGACCTAATGAAATCAAATCAGGCAGTCGTACCTGCTCATGTCAGGAGGAAGGCGAATCAAGTTGCAGACGAGCTAGCAAATTTGGGAACTACTTGGCTTGGTCTAGAACTTCTGTACATTTTGGCTCTGGATCCTAATCACCCCATTCTCCAGCAATGCATTCGCAAAGCTGGAACAGTGGACACACCCCCCCATGGGGTGATATTGCAGTACACCTGGCGCGACATGGAGGTGACGCACAACCAGCGAGGCACGAAGCCATGTGACGGGCTCGTGCCATCGCCCGCCACCCCAAACCAACATTAAATGGCCATTACCATGGTGCAGGTGACAATTAATCTGCTCCTTCCTCCCCTCACGATTCATATCATGGCCGCGATCTGTATGCTCGTCGTTTGTCTCTGCACAGGTTTCATTTGGCTCTCCCATTTGCAGCCTTTGTCGAAACTCACTGGGATTGGCATGCACACCACCGCCTTGGTTCAGCTTCAGGCTTCCGTCCATTCCCTGGTGCACCTAGTGCCCTTTTTCGGCCACTCGATGAGAATTATGCCGCGCCCTCGAGGGCGCCCGCGCAGAGGCTCCCCATGGAAACTGTGCCGACCCTCTGTTTCACCCCCTGCATCGCCTTCCTCCTGCTCCTCTCCTATTCACCCCGAGCCAATTCCTCCTTCGCTACCCGCTATCGTTGTCTCGAATTTTGATAGCCTCTCCATCGTCCCTAAGATGTCGTCTTCTTCCTCTCGCCTTCCTCCTAATCCTCCAGTTTTCAGGCCTCCTCCTCCACCACATCTGAACTCTGCTGGAAAAACTGAGGGAGAACCTCCTCAATGCGAGAATCAACCATCGAACTCTTTCCTTGACACTCAGCTACGAGACAGCCTGGCAATTCTTTTCAGCCTGGTCTTTGAACTCCGCCAGGGGGTGGAGGATCTTCAATACCGTCTGCTGAACATGGACGAGAAGGTAGCAGTCCTTCTCCAGCTCCTTACCTCTCTTCAAGAGGCTCTCCCCACGGAACTCACAGGTGCGGCTTCGGCGGAGGAACCCGATAGTGTAACCAACGAGGGGAATGCCCAGGCGCAGCGTTCGGCTAGGAATGAGAAGAACCAAGTCATGCACGAGGATATGGCAAAGGAGATGGTCACAACACGTTGCGCGTTGCAGGATACCGCGCCAGTTGTCGATAGGACCGGGGGAAGCGTGGACGAGGGGAAGCAGTGGGACAATGGAGTGACATATGTCAAGGAGGAGTCGTGGTCCGAGGCTGTCCACGTCACCTGGCCAGTTCATCTGCCAAATGTATGAGGTCATGAGGGCACTTCTAGTTTCTCTAGTCTTTCTACTTTTTAGTTGCTATCCAGTTAGTCTCAAACAGTATATTTAGACTATTCTACCACTTATGTTTGACTTCTATGCTGGCTGGATTGGTTTCCCCTCTGTTGGGGCAGTCCAGTAACTACAACACGAATATTCTCTGTACTCTGTATCTCTTTTTGGTCTAGGAAGGCCCTTTATATATAATACAACTAACTGCCAAAAAAAAAAGAGCAAGGAGGGTTCAAAGGTTAGAAATTTCCAATAATAGAAGGTGTAAAATATTTCAAAATTTTATTTCAAGAACTTCAAAGGGCCAACATATCTGAGATTTTAAAAGTAGCATATTTCTCTCTAAGGTTGATAAAAGAACAACATAAAGAGGATATTGAAGAAAAATTTACCAAAGAGGAACTCAAGTATATTTTACAATCATTTAAAAAGGCAAAGAGTCTAGGGTCAGATGGTTGGACAACAAAATTTTACCTATGGTTCAATGAATTTCTTAAGGAAGAGCTACTAATAGTGATAGAAGACTCTAACGCTCAAGGGAAATATTTGGGTGCTCTGAATGTAATCTTTATAGCACAATTTTGAAGAAAAATTACCAATTTTTTTTTATGATTATAGGCCAATATCATTGTGTAACTTAGTGTATAAAATAATTGCAAATATTCTAGCTATTAGACTCAAAATAATTATCCGACTTTATCTCAAAGGAGCAATTTAGCTTTCTTCACAATATGCAAATTCATGATGCAATGGGAACAACACAAAAAGTCTTACACACAATGAAGGTAAAAATTCTCTAATTATGGTGATGAAATTAGATTTGATTAAGGCTTATGATAAGGTAAGTTGGTTATATCTCAGGCTAGTGGAAATTCATATTGGGATGAGAATTCAAGTAGTAAACTGGATAATGGAGTGCATATCCTCAATTTATTTTGCAATTATGTTTAGTATATAAATTTGTATATCCTTCAAGGAAACTTAGACAGGGTTTTCCACTATCACCCTTTCTATTTTAGTGGTCATCAAAGGTCTAGGAGGAATGGTTGCAATAGCTAAAAAGGAAGGTACTATTAAGGGAATTAAACTAGGTAAATCTTTGTCTTTGTCTCATTCACTATTTGTATATGATATCATACTAATTGGGATAGGGTATGTTAGGGAAGTAGAAAGATACAAAAAAGTTATTGACTTATATAGAAAAGCAACCTGGATGAAAGTGAATGTTTACAAATCATCAATTTTATTTAATGATCTAGAAGAGGGTTTAGAAAGACAATGCTATCAATTTTTTACTTTTACCCCCTTGATATTTGAAAATGGATTAAAATATATAGAATTATATAGTAAAGGATTGGAATTGGTTGTATGAAAAAATTGAAGGGAGAATGACAAATTGGTACTACAAGTGGTTATCTAGAGGGGGTAGATTGACCCTAGTCAATTCAATGTTGGAGGGGATACTTTTTTATTTTCATTCATTAGTTTACATTCTAAAAGGAATGTTGGAGAAAATTAGAAATAAGGAAAATGGGGTAGATTGACCCTAGTCAATTCAATGTTGGAGGGGATACTTTTTTATTTTCATTCATTAGTTTACATTCTAAAAGGAATGTTGGAGAAAATTAGAAATAAGGAAAATGAATAAGGGTAGAAGATGTGGTCATGGAAATATTTATGGAATTTAAAAAGTCCATTAAAAACTAGTATTTTCCTATGGTTGGCATTATCTAACAAAGTATTAGCCTAGGAAAATTACAAGAAAAGGACATGACATGGTATTGGATGGTGTTTTTTTGGAAAAAAAGACGACGAATCTATTGATCATTCGTTAGTCCATTTCCCTTGTAAAATAAAGGTCTAAGGTGAGGCACTAAAGATAATATATGTAAAGGAAAGTGGAAGGGTAAAACTATGTTAGAATGTTTTGAAGGGCGTTAAAAGGATAAAGCAGTAAATGATCATAAATCCTTACCTTTTATTGTTGCTTAGGCAATATAGTTGGTGACAAATGAAATGCAATTTCAAAGTAAAGAGATTCTTCCTATACAAGTCAACCAACAAATTAGATATGCTTATGGAGGCTTGGAAACCCAAAAATATGAAGAGTCAAAGAAATTTGAAATTTGCCAATATTAATAAAACAAAGGCATGTGGCTATTTGAAGTTGCCTAGCAAGGAACACCACATGCATGTGGAACATGAGGTATCATATATTTAAGAGAAAATCATTGTATAGCCTTTAAAGTAGATATAGGGAAAGGAACTAATAATAGAGTAGAATTGTATGCACTATGGTTTAAAAACTTCTATAGAAAGAGGTCTTACCAGCCTCCATATAATAGGGGATTCCAAGCTCATAGTTGAAAGGGAAAATGGAAATTACAAGTTGGAAAACTTATTACCAATTCCAATTATGGACCGAATCAAATAGGTAAGGGATCAATTTGTAGGTATCTCTTTCCAACATTTATACGTGGAACTCAACAAGAAATCATAAATGCTCTCTAAAGGCACTTTAATTTTGTAGGAGGGGGTGATGGATATTGATGAAGAAGTTGAGGGAGATTCACTCCCATTCAAAATATTTACAATTTACATTTAGAGGAAAAGCTATAGATGGTAATATGTTGCAAACAAGAAGCTAGAGACTTCGTAGTCTCTCCATAATTTTGTGTCTTTGTGGTTTTATTGTTGTATATAGGCCTAGCATTTAATCCAAGTGTGTGTGGAAGACTACATAAAACTAAGGACTTCTATAGGTTGTGATGAAATAGAAGTAGATACATAGGCTTATAGAGTGTTGAAAATGCACATAATTAAGTATATTTTGATTTCTACCTGAAATATCGAATATTTAACTAAAGATTGGTTCCAATTTATTGAGAAGATAGACAAGAAAATGGAAGCAAATAATAGTTATTGTTGCAACAAAGTTGTGTGAGAGGAATTTTAAAAAGTGTTATGTTTGTTAATATGGCCACTCAAGGATGCACAAAGACCAAACATAATGCAAATACTATCTTTGTGAGAAAATTCCAGAAGGATATGCCTATTTCACTATAATTCAAAGCAACAAAACTGAATGACTTCTAGCATGAGGAAAGACAATAAGGGATGCTCCTAGGGTTCATGAACTAATTAATCAAAATCCCAAGTGCATAAATCCTAATGAGGTAATCATTTTTCTAAATTAAATTGTAAATATTTTTAGCAATGATAGATTGCCCACGAGGCTTAGAATTTTTTATATAAATGGATTGATCTAATGGATTGTATCTTGACCCTTTCCTAAAATTTACATATACATGAATCATAAAAGGAAGAGGATAAGTAGGGAGTTCCCAATGAACGCAACGTTAGTTAGTTATGAGATTAAGGATGCAATGTTGAGTTTTGGTTTAGAGGTGAATGTTATGTCGAAGGAATCCTAGGAAATTATGGGAAATCCCACTATTTTACTTTTCCCTATTCATTTGAGATTAACTGACCAATATAGAACTTTTCCATTGGGATGCCAGTAGAGTAAATTTGATTCAGATGGAGTGAAATCATATGAGAAATTTGGAGTCATAGATATTATGGATGACTAAGATCCCTACCCTACATGGTTGAGCATAAATTGGGTATTTGGTAATGAATAAATACTCAACTTGACCAAGATTTATTGAGATAATAGATGCATATTATGTTGAACCACAAAAAACTCACYGTACCAACACCTTACATAATAATGGCTACCACCCTAGACAAATAAAAAACAATTTCATAAAGCTACTCTCACTCACCCTACCTTAAACACCCCTGTGAATACTTCTAACACATATTCATCTAACCCCAACAACCCCACYGAGACTCACTCCTCTAACCCTAACACATATCTCAACCTCCCCACCCTCCCAAAAGAAAACTTTAATTCAAGGTGTGGCCAACGAAATTGCTAGGGSTATAGAAAAAATAATATAAAACATGTCATCACTCATCTTAACACCCTTATAAATCTCCTTAATTTAGTCAAATATCTTCAATATCGTCTCCTAYCACAAGGGTTATATGAAATACCTTGGTTTTGTTGTCGATCTTACATAGGAAAAATTGGTTGTTTGATATGTATTAGGTAAAAATAACACATTACAAATATACATCATAATATATTACAAACATTTGTGTTAGGTGAACACTCATTAAAAACTAAACACCACATTTACATTAAAAAACACTAAGATTACTTTAAAAATGAACCACCTTTTGAAAATAGTTTGGCAAGCTCTTGGAATAGAAAATGACCCATAAACTTAAATAGAGAAGCAAACTAAAATTAAATAACAATTGAAAAATATATTATAGACATTATAAACTCACATCAACAAAATCATTAATCCTTAAAAGCAAGTTGTATATTTGTAGTAAATCCATCCCTCCACTCACATTTCATTAACTTTAGGGAAATGTCACAACTTGGTTCCTTTCCTTCTTGACCCCTCAACATATTTTTTTTGCATTCATAACTATGATTTAAATCATCATACTAACCATGACTTACCTTAAAATTATTTAATCTCCTAATAACAAAAAATTATATAATTATGACTTGACTTTGTTATTAGCTAAGGTGTTATGTTATCTCCATATATTTTCTTATTTACACCTCTTGTTATTTTTTACCTATCAATAGGGGAAGACTTCTTAAAGTAAGGGGCATTGGAAGGACCATGTGGGTATTGTTCTTCTAGTTATATCCTTAGTCTCCAAAGGGGTATTATTATGGAATTATCAGGGTGGGRGCTTMGAAGTGCATTAAAGTGAAGTGAATGGTTTTCGATGGTTTCGAGCTCGGGACAATAACTAAGCTCAAGCTCATAACCAATAACCAACACCAACGAAGATGGCTCCCTACCGGTAAGAGCCTAACTTGAGGTAATAGATAAGCTTKGGCTCAAGATAATATCATGAGACTGGGTGACTGCCTTCCTTGATTGTTCATACATACGATGTTGACCCTTCCTCTAATAAAAACAAAAGAATGATAACATACTTAAAACATAATTAAAAACTAAGAAATTGAAGTTAATATTATACTATTTCTCACTTCCATATAGAAACACATAATTAGAAAACATTGACTTCCTCCTCAAAATGCACACCACTATTTAATCACCTATATGATAACCAATTTTATCCTCCTTGAGGATTTGAAGATGAGTCATAGGAATGACAAAACATCAGTGAAACAAAACTGATACATAGTTACGTCAAAGATTAAAATTGAAATTTTTCATACTATAGAAGCATCTTTGGAAATGCAAACATATGTCATTTGAAGTAGACAAAATGGGGGAAGGTCAAACTTTATAACCCTTAATAGTCACATGGTACATGGAATTTATGGATGGTAACTTTGACTTGTATACAAGGACTAGAGATGGACAATGGACTCATGAAGGTCAATGAATGAAGATAGTAGGCTAGAAGTAGGAGATGGATAGAGACAACTATCTTGGAAGATTTCCATCAAGTAGTGTTTGAGGACTACAACGAAGGACACATCCGAGACAAGAGGAGAGATGACATAAATGGGGATAATATAGGAGGAGCTCAAGAAGAAGTCTATTCCTATAGTAGGCACCTGTAGTAGACAAGTTATATATTGATCACATCTTGAATAATTATGATGGAACAATGAAACCAAGAGGCTATGAGGCATTTTAGGGTTGGATGATGTTGTATGCGTATTTTTCCTAGTGATCAATTGGACTTGGGTTAAGTGTCCATTATTGATGTGTCCATTGTAACCATTGTATGAACTGACCCTACATAGTCTAAAGATTGTAGCAATGAATGATGATGGGTCTTTATGAAAATTGTTGTATAGTTTGTTGGGTTAAAATTTGGCTAATCGTTGTTGTGAGTAGATTTTCTTCTTGATATCTATAAGAATCAGTCACGGCTCAACTATAGAGGTTTGTCTTAAATATAGCAATGGTTAGTCAACTAAGTGGTTTGCCTTAATGGAAAAGATGTAAGAATCAACTAGTGTTCTATTAAGCCCTAGATATTGAGTTTTTATATTTCTATTATTATATTAGTGTTGCCCTTATTGGTTGGATACGCCTTTGTTAACTCCTAGATATTGATTTATTACATTTCTATTGTTATACTAGTGTTATTCTTATTGGTCCATTAGACCCTTTAATTGTAATTGTTCCATTTGTCTCCCTATATACCAAGTAGACCCAGTTTTAGAAGGCATCTCATCCTGTACAATTATTATATTATAAAAGGAGTTTTCCCCCTCAAATAGGATTATCATTCATACTTCTATCTAATTCTCAGGGCATGGATTTACTTATCTTTATATTTTTAGGTTATTTGGGTTTTGTTTCCTAACATTGAAACAAGGATCAAGCAACTGTGAAATCAAGCAATCGTTGGGTACCTCATCAAGTGGAAGAACCTACTAGTAGAAGAGGCAACATGGGAAGATAAGTTCTTCATGTAGAAACATCCACAACTAATGAAGTGTTGAGGGAAACACTTGTTTGAAGGTGAGAGGCACGTTAAGCCCTAGATATTGAGTTATTACATTTTTATTGTTATACCAGTGTTGTCCTTATTGGTTGGCTAGATCCTTGTTAATCCTAATATATTGAATTATTACATTTCTATTGTTATATTAGTGTTGTTCTTATTGGTTGGTTAGACCCTTTAATGGTAATTGTACCCTTTATCTCCTAGTTATACCAAAGAGACCTAGTTTTAGAAGGTATCTCACCTTGTACATTTTCTATATTGTGAAAGGAGGTTGCMCCTTCGAAGAGGCTTATCATTCATTCTTCTATCTAATTCTCAAGATGTGGAGTTATTTCTCTTTCAATTTTCAGGCTATTTGGGTGTTTATTTCTCTTTCAATGGYGGCATTTACTATCACATATATGAAGTGTCCTATTTATAGCTAAGTCAAGGATGAAGGAAGGTTTATTTATTGAGATACCTTGTAAGTGGGTCAAATAGGGTTTATTATGCTTTGCAACATGTATCGAGACCTCTATTCACCAGCGTAGATCCATGTCAAACCCAAATCTATCAAGCACTGAGAGGGATCATATTTCTTAAGGTGTAATTTTTTTCATCATTTAATTCCATGTGATGTATTAATTCTTCCATATTAAATGATAAAAAAACCATACCTTAATAGCTCTRTTTCGTTGTTTCTCTGTTGAATTTTTAGATGTTGTCACATACAATATGTAGTTACTTTATGTGACAACATCTCCCCCATACTGAGTTGTAGAGCACCTCGCTACTCTCGGTGCAATGAAGACATTTGAGTAGTACAACTCAATATAAAAACAAGAGAGATCCTAAGAGCTTAAAGAACTAGTGAAATGCAATGAATGTGAAAAATAAATTTACCCATTTTAATAAATACACAAACTCAAAAAAATAGAATTAACTAATCATAAAATAGATAAAAAGAAAGTATTTTTTTAAGTTATTAACCTTGTACAAATGTATTAGAAATAATAAAAATTAAGTTTGTTTCTATTTAGTTAAAGTACCAATATCCACATTTAAAATAATTAGGAGTTCTTTAATGTATTAGAAATAATGAGATAATAAAAATTAAGTTTGTTTCTATTTAGTTAAAAACCAACATCCACATTTAAAATAATTAGGAGTTCTTTAATGTTTGATGATAGATAGTGTTGGTGTTGTTGTGTATTATTCATATTGCTTAAGTAACTTGCTCTTATCCTAACCTAAGAAATCATTTTGTTAATCTTATATTTAGGTAGATTGCAATTTTTAGTAGATAAAAATTTGTAATACATAAATCAAAATTAAAAAGAAAAAAATACTTTTAACATTTTGGAATATACAAATAACATTTGTATAGATTTTCAATTAACACAAAAGATAAGAAAATAAGTTTACTATATCTATTACACATTAAAAAAAATCTATACTCATTAATGTCTATAATTTATCACCATCTACAATTTCCTTTTTTATATTTAGAATTTCTAGTGTTACTTAAAGGTTTCAAGATTTGTTTACATTTGGCAGATAATAAAAGTGTAAAATGTTACTGAAAGGTTTCAAGATTTATTTACATTTGGTAAATAATAAAAGTGTAAAATTGAACACATCAGCAATATAGAAAAATAAAATAAAAGGCTAAGTTAGACACTAAATTGATGTATAAGACTCATTGTTTGTGGGACAAGGAACATTGCTAAACATTGCTAAAATCTACAGAGGAAACACATATTCTTAACTATTATTATTTTTATTTCTTCCCTTCTTTTTAAAAATATTTTGAACATTATCATGAAAAAGATCAACATAATTGAGCATCCATGAAAAATAGATCAACATAATTGAGCATCAATGAAAAGTGCAAGAGAGAAAGTTGGCTGTTAATATTGTGTATAAAAATGTTTGAGATGAAGTTGCCTGTTAATATTGTGTGTATAAAAATGCTTGAGATGAAGTTGCCTGTTAATATTGTGTACATGACAGTGGACACCATTGCAGGATTTCTCAAGAAAACTGAGCAAATCTCAGTTCAGTTGAGGGTTTATACAGGATTTCTCAAGAAAACTGAGCAAATCTCAGTTCAGTTGAGGGTTTATAAACTGCAAGAGAATATGGATACATAATAGGCATGGGCTTACGTTTCATGCCTTAGCTTCCATAGGTAAAAGTCCAAACATTGTATTCTATCATTGTTTACCCATTTTTCATCATCTTCCTCATTCTATCCATTAACTGAACTTTGTAGTCACATTCTTAGAAGACAAAATCCAACTTCACAAAACTACTCTTACATCATACTGACACACAGAAAGCAAAATAATCTCCACACAAATAGCTTTAAAATAACAAGCAAATAACAGTGATGCTCTTTTAACATTAGTCTTTGGGAAGCTATACATACTATGTCTCCTAAGGAGTTTCAGATGAAATCATGTTACAGATAGAATTCCAGAAGCCACATCAGTTCATTTTGATGAGAAGGCCTGCACAGAGAATACAACAGAAGAAAGTTAATGTTAGCTTTCACAGGCAAGCTGCAATGCTCAAAGGACATTCTACAACTAGAATTTCAGAGATGAGTGTTCATTAATA
Organism: Picea sitchensis; assembly: GCA_010110895.2. Lineage (NCBI taxonomy): Eukaryota > Viridiplantae > Streptophyta > Pinopsida > Pinales > Pinaceae > Picea > Picea sitchensis. The sequence goes on from SNQJ01S0007118.1 coordinate 67,190, forward strand.
CCGCAAATACAGTGGCGTGTCCAGGGTCTGCAAGGTGAGCCAACAAGTTGTCAATGGGACCAGTGCCAGTGTACTCTGCTTGGAACCAAGCTCCCATGACAGCCAACATGGCCAATCGTCCATTCTTGATTTCCTTGGTCCTCAACTCCTTGATTTTCTCAGGAGAGCCAGAGCCCCAGCCAAGAGGGTCAAACCACAGCCCACCAGGGTACCCAACATCAGTTCCAGTCAGCTTGTTGTTGGGGAAGATTGGATCGGTGTTGACCGAGCCGGGTTTAATTATATCTGCCCATCTGCGGCCCTCGGCCCATCCAAGGAATATCATCTCCACCACAAAGAGAGTTGTTTTATCTGTGAAATACTCCTGTTCTCCTGCGGTGTACCAGGAGGGGGTGTTGAGGATCCCCAACTTAGTCAACAGCTCTGGAATGAAGATTCCAGCTGCGCCCAGCATTGCCCATCTGCAATGAACCAGCTCGGACTGCACATTCCATTTGAGGGTCTCAGGGTCTGATCCTGCATGGCCAAAAACATATCTATGCTTATGTTATACATATAACTTAACTGAACAAAAGCACAGGTACGAGATGGAAGAATCTATTTTACCTAATCCGAGTGGATCGAATCCGAAGTCTGCTGGAAGACTACATTGATAGAAGTTACATACAAATCCAAATACCCCAGTTAATTGTACTATATCTGCAAATGTATAAAAATCCACCTCATTGTCCTAACTAATGAGTTAAAGACATTCTATGGAAATTGACAAACCTGCCATCAAGCCAGGGTGGGGGAGTAGTCCCAGGAAACCACAGAGGCCTCTCTGTTTGTACTGCTTCAGAGACAATCACAGCTGCTCTCCTGGGCATGGCAGCTTTGGACTGTCTCAGACTCACAGCCCTGCCTACCAAGAAGGAAGCCTTGGCTGCTCCCACATTGTTGGCAAATACAGTCTTCTGGGAGCTGTGGGAAATTAGTAATGGAGCACCACTTTTTAGATCTCAATCCATTGAGTTCAATAAATTCACAGCGGTTATATCATGCAAATCGTAATGCTGCAAAGCTATGTTCTGCCATGGGCTGCAATTCAATGGAATTTAGAGGAGAAATCTATCAAAGTAACCGTCCACTATGACAATTTTGGAGGCAATCCAATTATTACAAGCTGATCCATCCATATTGGAAGACAAAACAATACCAATTACAGATACCCGCTTTTCCAAAGAGCCAACAAAAGCCACCTATCTAGCAGCTCACTATAAATTCACATCGATTTTGATACCAATTATACACAGATAGCCAATGATGTGATGAGAAAAATGGAAAAAGAAAAGAGGGATCTGAATCACAGATAGCCAATGATGTGATGAGAAAAATGGAAAAAGAAAAGAGGGATCTGAATCACCTGGATGAAGGAGCAACAGCCACAGCTGCTGCAACGCTGGAAGATGAACAGACAACAGCAACACCAGATGCCATGATCGACTGCAGGCCTTCTCGCTTCCAAAAATGTCCACTCTATGCGTACCTCACAACTTCATGCATAACAAGATGATGAATATGTCCTGGGAAAATACTGTTGGTAATAGCCTTATCTCGAGGATAACAGGAGAGTTTTGATTGGTCCATGGACTACAAGGATCAAGTATGGATCTTCCAGCACCACTCATTGCAATCAATCCCTCCGGGCCTTCCTGGTCCACACAACACACCGAATTCAAATATCTCCCATTTCTACTATGTTTCACCCCCAACCTGCAGTTAGTTGAACCCTAGTCCATGGGAAAGATGTGTCTACTCCCTCCAAGTGGGGGCAATTGAAGTTAAAATTTGACATTTCCCACAAATCAATACTATAACTATTTTATTTTTTTCCATAATACTTAATGCATTCAAATAAGTTGCAAATTTGACATTTCCCACAAATCAATACTATAAGTATTTTATTTTTTTCCATAATACTTAATGCATTCAAATAAGTTGCATTTCACAGCACATTAAATTGCATTTTAAAACACAATAGGGATGATATGTATAGTAGAGGTCTATTATCTATTTAATGTTTATAAAAATAAAATAAAAATTATAATTTATGTCATAAAAATGAAAGGAAAGAAATTAATTTTTTTTAATAAAGATAGAGTTATGGTTAAGTATTTAGTTTATAAGTATAAGATAATTAATATAATAAATAAGAGGCTTCCTAAAATTGTTTCAAGATTTAATCAAAGTTATTTAAGATTTAGTATAAAGATGTCAAATTTTGGCTAAATCATTGAAGAATAGAGTAGGAAATCACTTTACAAAATATTGATACTATTTAAAATACTATCTATTTAAATTTAAGAAGAAATTGTGGTGCAATAAAGAATTGGAGGATAAGAGGAAAATAAGATACTCTAAAGAGGTCATTAACCCTAATAGATAAATTCAAAAGTATCTTTATGTTACAACTAGCCTAAAGTAAAAAATCAACATTGTTAAAATAAGAACGAACTCTCATGAGCTCCATAGTGAAACAAGGCATTGGACAACTCCTAAAACGTCTAGGGATGAACAAATTTGTCATATTTTTAATACTATGAAGGTGGAGGATGAAAAACTTTTTTTCTTGGAATGTTTTGTCTATGCCCACATAAAATCTCAATTTCAAAATAATTTGTCATATTTTTAATACTATGGAGGTGGAGGATGAAAAATGCTTTCTCTTGGAATGTTTTGCATATGCCCACAGAAAATCTCAATTTCAAAATATTTGTAACAATACTCCTGACTAACTCATCAAATCTATAGAGATTTAGAAAAGATGTTCTCCTATCTTTTTGAGCATAGAAATAAGTTCTAAAGCGAATCAATTACTTCCTTAGTATTTTTGGTCTCAATGGATGGAAACAATCATCATCATCGTATCAATCTATTTTTTTGGCCCAAGGGGTTAGATCAAGTGATTGTCACCAATGTTGTTGGGCATTTGGCTAGTTTCATGCTGGTGGGTGCACATTGGTATATGTTGATGAGTTTATTAGGGATGCCATTTACGAATGTGGGGAAGCGTCTTTTGTATTTCCCTATGAAATTTTCCTTGGAAAATAAATTAAATTAACCTAAATCTATCTTAACTTTGGATCTTTAAGCATTCTTATATCTACATCTCTATTTTTTGTATCCGTGTAAAAGCTTAATACATTTTGAATTAAGATGAATCTACACTAATTTATTGAATGCATTTTTCTGCCCAAGGGGTTAGATCAAGGATTGTCACCAATGCTGCTGGGCATTTGGCTAGTTTCATGCCTGTGTTTACATTGGTATATGTTGATGAGCTTATTAGGATGCCATTTACTTAATGTAGCTTTGTATTTCCCCATGAAATTTCCTTGAAAATAAAATCAAAATTAACCTAAATTATCTTTAATCTCTTGGATCTTTAAGCATTCTTATATCTACATCTCTATTTTTTGTATCCGTGTAAAAGCTTAATACATTTTGAATTAAGATGAATCTACACTAATTTATTGAATGCATTTTTCTAATAAATCAACATCATTTCATAAATATATATTCAATTTGTTTATATATATATATATATATATATACATATATATATATAGATAGATAGATAGATAGATTTGACAACTAGATCAACAATTAGCATTCGAAAAATTAAAAAAAGAAAAAAAAGTCCACCAAAACCATTGACATGCCCTTTTTTTTTTATTATCACAATCTTCTCAAAATGTTATCCAATTGCAAAGTTTAAGCTTGACTCTGTTTTGTGACATTGCACATCCAACAATTTTGTTGACTTCCCCTATGCAATCACACTTGAATATATGTGTTATTAATGCATATTACCCACCTTGCGTTGCTCTTAAGAGGATTGAATCAACAATGATGCCATTTGTATCCTCAATTTGGCCACTATGAGATCCACTCCATCCACTTTTGGCTTGAAACCAACTTTATCATTGTTTTGGCCCCACCACATCACATATTTTCATAGGGTGCTGTTTAATTGTTCTACAAAATGATTTTTTTCATCAGAATCCGGTGATATAAATTTGCACAAAATCACTATTTTTTGTTGTTTAAAATCTATTTATGAATGCAGAAATGGATTCAACATGTTGAAAAACCCCTGGGGCACTTGGATTATACAGAAATAATCACTCAAGTCTGTGGATGTAACAATTTCTTGTCGGATTTCAAGCAAATGTCCTCGAAAAATATCACCGAAAAAGAGTCATTTCGTAGAACGTTTAGACTAAGGATTCTCGTAGGAGAGTGCAATGATATTACTATTACACAATACAAAGTGTAATGTAATGGTTACAATAAGGCATTGCACTACCACAACAATGGCCTAACCACCATTGAAAAGAGGGATGGATGGAATGGAGTAGTCACTTGGTTGTTGATAGTAACCAAAAACTTAAAGAAAAACAAACAAGATGATAAAGGGGGTCATTAAGATAACTACATTAAATTTAAGTTTAATATGAACCCAAGGCTATGATTGATTTTAGAGGTGCTTTAATAAGTTTTTTCACCTAGTTAACTATGTGTTCTAACCTTTGAAGTGAAAAGAAACCAAACTGAAGTGAAAGGGGAAAGATAAAGGATGTTACCTACACTGAGAATCTATAAAACACTCGTGTCTAGATAGTCAAGAATATTTTAACCTCCCATGGCACTCTAAATTGCTAAATCTTATTGCAAACTAACTTGGAAATAGTCTCCCAAAAAGAAATAAATATCTACAACACTAGATCAAGCATACAAATAACAAAAACAACATTACCCAGTATGAAACAACAAGTGTGTCCTTAGTTATGAGGTGTTCTCCTTGTAGTTGGTGTGCTAATAACCTCCCCCAAGGTGAGGTTGAGAATTATCCAAGGAAACATAAAGGATGAGGCCAAGAAACCCTAGATCCAAAGTAATCGATACAACATGAGATAGAAACCAAACCAATGGAGAGAGTATACTTGTAAGGGAAAGCCTAAATATGGTAGAGGGTTAGTGCTAATAGTTGATCGAAGTAGATCAAGAGCTTAAGAAGGAGGTTATATGGCTTTAAGATGCAAATATGATAGAGTTTCAATGCTAGGTTTAGAGAGATTGAAAAGAGGTCACAACAGAGTGAAACGAAGCATACTCATAGAAAAGGGAATGACAAGGAAATGACAAACTATTTTTTGGGAAAACTTCTCCTTCTGTAGGTACTGATCCATAACTTATACCAAAGAAACACTAGTTTAACAAGTGAGCCATGGGTATTTTTCTAGAATGTCAATTTTTTTTTTCAATGGGTTAGGCTATTACATGAGATATAGTTATAGTTTGAGAAAAAAAACCCATGTATCAAGTGCAATGACCAAGACATAAAATGTGGAGATCAAGTTTGACCAAGTAATCCTTTGAGTGCACCCCCAAATGGAACTCCAAGTGTTGAAGAACTTCAAAATCCATCTCTAACTAATCAAGAAATCAAATTTAAGCATGCATGCCAATATTGATACAAGTAGAAAGACAATGTCTAAGGAAATGACCCAAAAAATACTAACAAGGACATAATTGATCTAGACCAAGCATATAAGGACCTCACCTAGGTGCTAGACATTAAAAAGGGGAAATCCCACTCATGCATCTAAACCAAAGCAAGGGGTTATACAAGGAAGGATAACCAACACATATGAACCATCATGGGAAATTAGAGGGATCATGTCATTCATGAGAATTGGATGTTTGGAAGTGACTTAGGTGACTTAGAAACATCACAAACATTGTTATTACTCAATAAGGGATAAGTGTATGATGATAACGGAGTGACAAAATTCCTACACTACATATTTCTCCCATGGCAAGAGTTATTATCCATAGAGAGATAGTGGTGAGGTGCCTACATGTATTAGAGAAAATGGGAAGTAAGAACATTGAAGATAAAGAAAAAAACAAAGTGTGCAATAGGGGCAAACACAAAGGTGCATGAAAGGGGAAAGTCCCATTGAAAAATGTGAAATGAACTAGTGCACCTATGTAAGCGAGGGAAATATCTCACATGGCAAGGTCTAGCATTGTGGTTATCATGGAGGTCCTCGTACCCATACATCAAGATAGAAGTGTGGAACCACAATAGCTACATTTGGGTGTATGATAACAACTAGACAAATGCAAATAAATTTGACAAGTAATGAACAAGTCTAAATACTACAAGCAAAGAGCATCTAAACTATGAAAACAAGAAAAGTATAATGATTGAAAGGAAACAACATCTAAACTATTAAAGTAAAAGAGAAAATATGAAAGGTATCATGTATGATACCTGCACCTACTTGTACAAGTTGCATCCAACAAATCATACCTACAAGAATAAAAACTAATGATCAAGGGAAAAGGGTGGCACTTTCCCCAAGAGGACCAAGGAGGGTAAAAAGATAGGAGAGAAAATGAAGGTACAAAAGGAAAAAGTATACGTCCTACCTCATGGTATGAGGGAAGGAAACCATACCAATATCCCTCTTGGTAAGAAGTGAATAAGAGACACCTTACCTCACTGCAAGGGAGAGGATGACCTACCAAGATGTCTCTTGGTAGGGGAAAATATAATATGCCCTACGTCATGGTAGGGGAGAGAATGATATACTGAGATGCCACTTGATATGGGTGAATAGGAGATGCCATAACTTAATATAGGGAAGAATATTACCTACCAAGATACCTCTTGATAGGGAGTGAATAGGATATTCCCTACCTAATGTTAGGGGAGATGATGGCCTACCAATATGTCTCTTGATAGGGGATGAATAAGTAATAAAAGAAAAGAGAAAATACTAGAAACTAGATCATGAAGAAAAAGCAAAAGAGAAGGAGAAAACAAACCACAAAAGAAACAAAACAATAAGCATAAGAGACAACACTAGCCAATGATATTGAGAAGAAAGTTCAAATTCTTAAAGGAGGTGGGAAAGACCATGCATAATAGGGCCAAGCAGTAGGCAAATGTTTCCCAAGGGAAGGAAAGGAAGAGGATACTTCCTTGAGCAGGGTACGACAGAAATAGTGAGAACAAAAATCTGCCCCGAAAATGGCAGGATTAAAAGATTCAGGAGGAGCCTACCTTGATTATGGTAGGAGGAAAATAAGGGGAACATAAATCTACCCCAAACATGGAGTCATGAGTTATACTTTCCTTAAACAAGGGGAGAACAAGAAGTGGAAAATCATTGGTAGAATCTTCCCTAAGTGGAGAAAAAAAAGGGGAGGCTCCTAGGTTAGGAAGGAAAAATACCTTATGTAGATCATGAATAGAAGCAAACCACAATTAGGCATGGAAGAGACCTTGGATGCCAACCAATATTCATTATTAACACCTACTATGGAGGTTGGTTATCTATTGTTACAATTCAAGGCATGAGGTCTAGGGAGCATATGAATAAGGTTGGAGAGCAAGGTTTAGTGTCTATAGAAACATCATCCTAACATTTCCCTAGAGTAAGGGTCCTACTAAGGTCCACCATAGAGGGAGGGGACTCTATGTCACATTGAAATGAATAAAATTGGCTATCAAGGTTAGAAGCAATGTCAGACATAGATGCCACATATTTTCTAGGGAACGAAGATTGAGTGTCCTGTTAAGTGGATAAAAACATTGTTTCCCCTAGGGACATGATAATGAGAGGTAAGGTGAGTCTTTCACTTATGATATTTGCACCACATCTATAGTTTTAAGGAAAATATGATTAGCCATTAGTTTTAAAATTTGCATGATAACTATCAAAGGAGGATCCTTTGAGGAAGAAAGAGGCCTTTGGAAAAAAGAGGACCCATGTTACCTTTTTATTCAAGAATAAGGTGCATAAGGTTTCAAGATGACCTCATCTCTAATACCATTGGAGGTTGAAGGTTGAGGTTCAACTTGAGTAACTTAAAGTTTGATAAGATTGCAATATTCTAAGTTCAAGCTGTAAATCCTATAGGTGAGTCTCTAGAGTTTGCAGAAGTTGAACATTTTACTTAGTCATTTGTTTCATATAGGGCTTGGCATGGTCACATATCCTACAAGTTGGGTGACTTGTGTGTCCACTTTTTTAGGGTTAAGTGGAAAAGGTTGCATGTCAACTTGGTTTGAAGGAAGGGGAGACATTCTATGATACACTTGGTTTAAACAAATTGTATGTTTCATGTTGAAGGGATGTGCTAGAAGACCTCCATGATGAGCTCTATTGATGTTTGAGAAGGAGGAAAAGTGCCAACCTATTTCACTTGAGGCATTGGTTTCAATCGTATATTTGGAGGAAAAACTTGGGTAGGAGGTTGTCCAAGAATATTTTTTTCATGAGTACTTGGGTAAGAATTTTGAGTTGTGTTTACGATACTCAATTGGGTTAAGTATGATTTGATATTTTTTTAGGGAATACTTAGCTAGTAGCAAGGTGAAAGGTATTATGACTAAGATAACTAGGGAAAGTGTTCTTCATGGGAAAAAGAGGAACAAAGGACAAAAGGAGAAGCAAATATTTAAATTGAGAAAGAGAAGGGTTGACATCTCCCTAGTGGATCCACCAAAATTCATCCCAACAATTAAAGTGAGGCACTACACTACCATAAAAATGTTTGAACTCCCTAACAGAGTTGCCACTCAGTTATTGAGGGTAATTGAGAACACGAGGGAAGAGAGACAAGAGGACAAAGTGAACCACTAAGTTAATGATATTAAATCTAATTTTAATGTTGACATGTGGATCTTACTGATTTTATAGGTACGTCAGTTAGTTTCCCAATGGATTCAATATCTAACAAAGAACTATAGAAGTAGAAAGTAAATCAACTTTGCCTCCTAGTAAATTATGTGTTTTAGATACATAAAAGGAGAGAAGATAAATTGAAGTGAAAGGGGAAAGGAAAAGGATGCTACCTAGGATGAGAAGAAATAAAACACATGTGTTGATATCCAAGAAGATTGTTGGATCAAAATCTAGACTAAGTTCCACTTAAGTGAACAACAAAGGAGTTGTAGTCTAGTATTATCATATTAATCCTTTGTTGCAAAGAAAATATCACCCAAGTGCATTGCCAAAACATAAAGTAGTGCAAAACCATTAATAGACAAAGGCCACAACCATACCAATTTTAACATTCAACACATTAGCATTACATCCATTTATTCTATTTCTGTATGGTGCAACATATGAGGCCCATGTAACTCAATTCATTACAACATAATTGAAAACTAATAGAAAGTAGACATCATACACATAAAGAAAACACACAAATAGTATTTTAAAGTAGGACATTATTCCCTTTACAATAATCCAAAACAGATACATGACTCTAGCATTATCTACTTAGCACATTTCCAATTCAACAACCTAATTGATAGAATGCAACATACATATCAATGATCAGACACACCCCAAAAGTTACCACCCAAAAAAATACTAATAGATTCCAATCAACTTGGATAACTATCCACATGATCACAAGCCTTGAACTTTACATTTTATAATTATCACCCTTAGGTAGGGCACCTTTTAAAAAAATGTTTTCTCATTGGCTATCTAAACACTGTTCTTTACTCATTTTCATGCACTCCCTTCTAACATGCACAAGATGCATTTACTTCTTCATTGTTTCTTATTTTGCAATGAGGAATCATGTTCCTCAAGATTTGTCACCTTATACTCCAATACCCCTTCCTTTATTATTCTGCAACCTAGAATCAAATTTCTTAAAACACGTTTCATATCATACCACTTCCCTTGCTAACTTAGCACTACATGTTGGTGAGGCAACATCGTCTTCTTTAGTAAAAAAATAAAGGGTCAATAATCCCAATCACATTTGTTGACTTACCCTTGAGTCACCATGATTTTCCCTTAAGTTATTGCAGCTTTCCCTCAATTCAACTACAACTTGCCTCATCTTTCTTCTTTCCATTGCAACTTGTGCCTTTTTGCTTCCCTTCAAATGAAGGGGCCAACTTTGGAACCACCTATAGAGATTGTGAATTAAATTCCTTGAATTCTTGGATCTCAAGTTGCAAATTAGAAAAAAGGAGATATAGTTGATGCATCCAAAATTAGAGGCCATTTGCAATATTTTCTCTAATATTGATGATGTCCATCCAATTCTAGAAACAATTATGAATAGCATTGATTATCTCCATCACAAATTAGTGTTTCCATTTAGAGTGTTCAATTTGAATGACCAAGGGTTTTATATATACCATCAATTCTTAAGTCTTAAAGTCACCATACTAGTGTTTAGAGTCGAACTACATCTATAAGTCCTTTTTTTGGCTCTCTAGGCCAAAACAAATAAGTATGGAACTCTTCAATAGAACAAGAAAGTTTCTCGTCAGTGACCATATCTTCAAGACTTGGATATTTGGTCTGGGTCATGAGCCACATTAGCTATCAAACTTATTCAAGTTCATCTACGAGGGTATTTTTATTGTGACACAATGTATCATGTTCCTCTGGTTCATAATTTAGTTTAACTTAGATGGATTGATTGCGTTATTGGAGTTTGGAGCTATCTTCCTCTACTTTTAGTAGTCGATGAAAAATCTCTTCCCTAGTAGTTCAAAATGACTAAAAAAAATCATATGAATAAATTTGGTGGATATTCATGGGAGTAGAGGCTAGAAAATGCAAATTCACTATAGGGTTCAGGAGAGTGATGTTTTGGGAACTTTGAGCATAATATGGAATATGACTCTACACTTTTAAATCCTCCAAACCTAAAGTAGCTTCCTACCTCAATGGTGCTTCCCTGTAGTGCAATATTTAAATTCTATTGGAATAATATAAGAACCTCCTAATTGTACTCATGATTTTGAACCAAAGAATGGAGGTAAGAAATAACAATGTCACAATCTACCAAAGGTGATGGCACAACCATTTGAGGAATTTCTTTGAGTACAGGTTGTGTGGGTGAACAACTTGAAGAATTTAGAGAGGAGTAATTAGCTCTATGCCACATCTTTCGTATAATTATTGAAGTGTTTGATAATCATCGATAAGAGAAGATATTCTAAAATAATCTTAAAATAGTAGAAGACAATGGCAAGCACGCACGCTCCCACACATACACACACACAATACACAATCAATTTTGTTGGGTATGTGTTATATTCTTTGCATGAGAAGTAGTGTCTGTGCATTGCATTGGGCGTGCAAGGGGGTTCGGGGGCAACGCCCCTGAGAAATTTTTTTCTGCCTCGGGAAACATGTCACATATTTAGGTGGTTTTTCGGCACATGGTTTCTTTGCCAATGGTTTTCTATTTCCAATTAAGGAATTAGGGTTATTGACTAATACAGGTCATTGGGTTAGGGTTTTGGATGCCACTAGCTCCTATATGTATATTGTATTGTAAACAATGTATCACAATGAATGAATATATAATATGTTGGTTTTCTCGGTTTGGGTTTCCAGGGGAAAAATATCTGTGTAATGTTTGTATTTTCCATTGTATCTTTTCTGTTCTTTTACTAAAAATCTGTTTGCAGTAAATATTGTACAAGGTTAAAATCTACAAATTTAACCTAGAAACCCCTAATCAGGAATACGAGCAAACTCAAATCCACGCTTCTCTCTCTCTATCATCATATCAACAAAATAGTTCATAATACAATATTTAGATATTCTTCAGGATCACTAACCTAATATTCCAAGTGATACCAGATTACAACCCTATTCCCTTAACCAATATTATATTATAATGGGCCAAAACCATTGGCCAAAATAGAAAAAAAGTGGACTAGAAGCAAACCCATTTTTTTGGGGAAGGGGCAATAGGTTATTCCCAAGCCCCCCATGAAAATCATTCCAATATGCACAATATACTTATGAATAATACAACACACATCCAACAATCACCCATTTGTTGATTACTTTTCTTTTTCCAAAAGAACTGGTGGATTTATATTAATATGAAAAAAGGCGTGGCCAAAACCACAGGAAACAAAAAGAGAGTTCAAAACTACATAGTTCCAGTTCTGACAGAGTTTCTATCAGCATGTTGTTTATCTTTCATCTATCGCTTGTCCATTTCTTACTACTACTATTTTTTTAGCTACATAGATTTGAAAAAAATACCAATTACATACTGAGAAATAAAACATACACTAGATATTATTGACTTTTTCTRGATCAGGAGCATTCTCTGATTGYTCTTGTTCCTCATCGACTTCCACTGGAGCATTTRGGTCTAGTATAATTCCCACTGGAGCRTTTAGGTCTAGTATAATTTCCACTGGAGCGTTTGGAGCGTTTAGCAACTGAATTTGAATTACTAGGTTCCTCATTCCTCTATGCTAACTGTATTTCAAGAGAAACTAGCTGACAACACAAGAAGTCTACTTCATCCTGGAGTTGACCGATGAGAACACGATGTTGAATGAGAGTATCAAGAGTAAATGTTGTTGTAGAACTAAGGTAATTTACTATGAGAGTCAATATTTTCCTTTCCTCATTGCTAGCTTCCATTTCCTCATCCACATTGTCTATCCAATCCCTGTTGTCCATACTAGCTTATTTGTCTAGGAGAATTCGCGGGGGACGAAATTGAACAATGAGAATTGTATGCTCCAATACCTTAATCAAATTCTCAGAAGTTTCTACAGAGTATATTCCAGAGACTGAATTTAATTCTCCAGAGTCACTCACCAAATTAGATCCACCAATTATAAAACCCAATCTTATTGAAAAATCCCCAATATTATCAACTAGCCTAGACCAACCAAGAGATGAGCGACCCAGACGCTTCCAAAATAGTCTACAAATCCAATTTTTAATAATGACATGGAAAACCTTATTCCCAGTTACACTTATAATTCATTCAATGTGACGTGCCTGATATATCCTTCATAAGTTGGCCATGCATGTCCCGGATTCTGCTGACGATACCCTCCTTAATTAGGCTATATAAATGTACTTTCCCATCCTCGCCACATTCGACTACAATCATTATACTTCTCCCCTGCTCCAGATCCATCAAAACAATTGCATTCACAAGCTCACCTTGTACAAACTTGCTCATGTGAATGATCCAGCCACAAACTAACTAATATTGTTCATTATTTTGAGTGATGGTTCCTAAGTGCCTGAGTGAAATGACCGATATGAGTATTGGGCCTATCTCTTCCACACATATGTGATATATTACCACATGCCTTAACCGTTTATAACACTTTGACACAATCATTTTTACGGAGGGGGAACCACAAGCACCTCTCCATTCACCCCCATATAACTAGGAGCTAACCCAATGGCCTKGTTTGCTAAGGAATYTGCAACAGTGTTATGGTAACGGAGGATGTGAAAAAAGTGTATCTGAAGTCCGTGTAGAGTTTTTTTAATGCGKTCCRCTAGATTTTCTAGACTTGTATCTTTCGGTGAGGAGGCCTTGACAAAATAATGAATTGTATTTTTAGAATCACCAACTATATTGAGTGAAATGATTTTTCTCTTCTTTGCCAATTGTATTCCAATATACATAGCATATGCTTCTACTTTGTTATTGCTAGTGACTCCTAGATTCCAAGAATACTCCATTAGTTGATTTCCTCTAGGGTCGAAGAGAACCCCACCCGCACCTACCTCCTCGAGGTTGTCTTTAGAAGCTCCATCAAAACATAAGGTGAAATTGGATTGAGAAGAGAGCCAAGCTTGAAAATATAAAGAGGAAGAATGAAGTTTCCAGTATGATCTAAGAAGGGGTTTGTCTTGTATTAAGCATAACACATTAATCCTAGTCATCCATATGTATTCGTTCTGACTTAGCATATGTGGAACTACCATTCTTATTCTCTTATAATTAAACAATTCTTCCATCTACCCCTAGGCATGAGAAGCTACGACTCCAAGACTCATATTTTGATCTTTAAAAATACTTCTATTTTTGGCTAACCAAATTTTCTAACAAAAATATTTAGGTGTCGCTTTCCATACTCTTTGAAAAAACATTTTCCCAGAGAAGGATCCCCAATAATGATTTCCCCATTTTCCAAGCAGAGTTTTGCATGTGGAGGGCCATTGGATTTTATACCATAATTATACAAATACTGATTTCCAAACCTGCTTTGCAAAATTACACTCCAGAAATAGATGAATGGATGTTTCCTCACTTTTTTTACATATAGTGCATCGAAAGGGGCCTTTGATTCCTCTTTTAGCCATATTTTCTCTTGTAGGGATCTTTCCATGAGAAATATTCTAGCAAAATATATTCACTTTAGGTAATTCATCATTGTTCCATATATTTTTCCACATCGATTCGTTTGCTGGGATAACATTCTGCAATAAAAGAGCCTTGTAACCTTCTTTTACTAAGTAACCAATATCTCCCCAACCCCGAAAATCTTGCTTCTGCAAATGCACCAGAGCAACACCTTTGAGAGCGAGAAGAAGAAGATATGATTGGGATCGAATATGAGGAGGAATAAGACCTAGATTCCAATCCTTCCAAACACCATTAGTATGCCAAATAGAAATATCAAATAGAGAAAATATATTTTGAGATATCATCCATTGTCTAATATCATTGAGAGAAACATTTTGGTTGAGAGGGTTGGAACCAAGAATCTTGTTCTTCCAAATATTAATTAGCTTGCCATTTCCTGGTACCCAATACAAAGAGGACTGAATAAGAGGAAATTAATCTTTGAGGAGCTTCCAAATCGAAGAACCCTTTGACTGAGACGGGGGAGAATCCAAACATCTTTTTCGATTTCCAACCATGTACTTCTTTACCAACGCTTTTTTCCACCATTATTTTTTCCCTGATACCAACCTCCAAAGTATTTTTGCACCAAGAGAAAGACTCACAATTTCAGGATCTCAAACCCCTAATCCCCCATGGTCTTTTGGAGCTCTTACCAAGTTCCAATTTTCTAAATGAAATATTTTTGTATTTGATTTTCCTCCTTTCCATAAAAATTGTCTAATGGCCTGAGCTAGCTCTTTTTTAAATCCCACGGGATCCATGAGAAAATAAAATTGGAATATGGGCAAGGATGACATAGTTGATTTAACAAGCACCAAACGTCTTGTTGGGTTCAACCAAAAAGCACCCCATCCTTCCATTTTATCCTTTATTTTTTGTAATAGGATTTTTCAGGTATCTCCCTGGAGAACTTTGAGGCAAATTGGCATTCCGAGGTATTTAAAAGTTTTCCACTCCACTGAAATAGGAAACTGCATAATTTGAGCAATATTGTGGATGGATTGGGATTTTATGTTCCAAGCATAAATTTTTCTTTTATTATGATTGATTAAGCCTCTAGAAACTTGGGTGAATTGATCCAGTATTAATTTAAATCTGTGTGCAATAATCTTAGATGCTCCTCCCATCAACAAAGTGTCATCTGCAAATTATGAATGATTGATTCTCTTGACTCCTCTAGCTATACAAAGCCTGGGGATACCTCTTGTGGTTAATTCCCATTCTAATTTTATGTTAAGAGCCTCAACCATGAGGACGTACAAAAATGGGGAGAGAGGGAGTCCCTGCCTAATCCCACGAGAAGCTTTAAAAAATTAAGCAGGCCTTCCATTCACTAAGGGGGCTATCCAGGAATTAGAAATACATGCTTTTATCCAAGATACAAACATTTGATTGAAGCCAAACTTTTCCATAACCGCCTTAAGAAAACTATGCTTGACTCTATCAAAATCATTAGCCATGTCAATTTTTACAACCATGCCTTTTCCCCCTCAGCTAACACTAGAATGGATGGCCTCTTGTACCAAAATAATGTTATCCCAAATTTGTCTATTAGCCACAAATCCTCCTTGATTTGGAATAATTAGAGAATTCAAGTAGGGTTTCAACCAATTTGCTATAATTTTATCCATGATTTTGTAAGACACATTGAATAAATATATTGGGCAGAATCTTTCAAATGAAGAGGCCCTCTTTTATTTTGGAATAAGGGCTAAGAAGGCAGAGTTGGTAGCTCCCCCCATCCTATGGGATTTCTGCACATATTGTATCATCCTGATTAAATGAAATTTTATAATATGCCAACATCTTTTGTAAAAATGTATGGTGAACCCATCTGGATCGAGAGATTTATTTGAATTAAATTGATGAATAGTTGTAAATATTTATTCCTCTGATACTGGTTTGTTCAATTCCTGATTGTCCCCCTATGATATTTTCTTTGGGATCTGAGATATGAATTGCTCACACAATTCTGCATCCAAGCTATTATCCTCTACATATAGCAAACTAAAATGAGTCGAAGTAAAACTTTTTATCTCCTCAAATGATGAAATTATGTCTTCTGAGGGAGTTTTGATTTCTTCTACCCTATTTCTCCATTGTCTTGCTCTTGCTTGCTTATGAAAAAAGGAGGTATTTTTATCCCCGTCCTTAAGCCAAAGACTTCTAGATTTTAGCCTCCACATTGTTTCTTATGTTTTTAAAGACTTTAAATAAGATTGATAGGAAGATTTCTCCTGTTGTAGAAGATTGAGTTGTACCTCCTAATTGTCTATTTTATTTTGTATCTCCTCCATCTTTTTCTAATACCCCTTCACATCACTATTCATTGGGTGTGTTGAGGATTTTACCCATTGCTTGATTGCTTCCTTAGTCAAATTTAACTTTTGTTCCCATATATAAACAAGAGAACCATTGATCCATTGGCTCCACGTTCTAGTAAGTAATGGGAAAAAATATTCTTTTTCCATCCACAAAGGATTGAATCTAAAAGGAATGAGCCCCATATTTTCTTCTTTAACAAAGCTAAGAGATATAGGTTGATGATCCGAGCTAGCCCAAGGAGTTATTGAAGAGGATATAATTTCATATATGGAGAAGAAGAAATTGCTTATATTGAAGCGATCTAATCTTATAGCTATGTGACCAAGACCAACTCTCCTGTTGTTCCAAGTGAACTATCCTTTGTTTGGTTGAACATCCACCAAATATAATATCGTCATTAGATCTTCCATTTTTTCCCTGAATGGATCTCGAACTATAGAGCCCCCTCTTTTTTATTTTGTATGAATTGTGGTGTTAAAGTCCCCAACTATTATACATTTATGTGCATGCCCCATACCCTCTAGGCCTAGTAGAGACTCCCAACATTCTGCTTTTTCCCTATAGGAATTTGTCATATATACATTACAAAGATGAAAGATCATACCCGAGGGAAGATGATTCAATTTTACCATTATCCAGTTTGATGCTTTGTGACTTTCTTCCAACTGAAAGAAATCAACATTCCAAAAGGTGTCAATTCCCCTTGAGGCTCCCCTTGAACTTAGAATGACTCCTTGATTTTTTTTCCAAATATACTGCATTTCATTGAGAGTTTACGAGACTCCCCTAATTTTGTCTCATGGATTAGTAGGATATTAGGTTTTTCACTTCTGATTAATTTTTTCATTGCTTCTTTCTTTTCTTTACTGCCTAATCCTCTTCAAATCTAGGAGACTAACTTCATTATTTACTTGAAGATTTGGACACCCCCTCTTTGGTGGGCTGATATTGTGTCGCACTTTTCCCTGGTTGTCCATGCCCTTTCCCTTGCTTGTTATCCTTTTTAAGGATCCCTTCTAGAGTAGTTTGTATTCCAAGATCTTTGTCCCTATGAGCTTCATTTTCTCTTCTATTGCGATTGGATTTCCTTCCAACTTTACTCTGAGTAGTGATTTGCAACCCTTCTATTTCTGATTCCTCCTCAAATTCTTATAAATTCCCTTCCTCTTACTCTTGTAACTTTGGCTGAGATGGGATATGGATGTTGCTCGGTGAAGATTCACCATTTTTGGAGTGTGCAAATTGGGAAGGAATCTCCAAATTTTCTTTTTATTTTTTCTTCTCTTTACTTCCTTCTTCAGGTCCCTTTCCCTTTTCCTTTGATTCTTCCATATTTTCCTCTAAATTATCCAAGATTTCAAATGGATTTATACTTTTTTCGCATTTTCTATTTCCTCCTACAGAAGAGATTTGAGGGGGAGAATAAGGAGGAGGACCTCCCTGAGCTAGATCTGACTGATGAACTACCTTCCCTGAAGTTTTTTTTCTTTTTGGTTGTTGCCACTATTCTTGAGCTCTTTCCTCTAGGGGATATGATTTTTTCTATGGACAGTTCTTTGCAAAATTCCCATATTCATGGCAGTTTTGGCACTTGAAGGGGAGTTGTTCATAATCTACTTGTTGGATGTAAGACCAATTATCGAGAGTTAATTGAATAGTCTCTGGTAGTCCTTTTTCTAGATCTACCTCTACGTAGATTCACACAATGGCTTGCATACCATATCATGTTTTGGCTCAATTAATGAATCTTCCCAATGTATTCCCAATACTTTGAAGGGTTTCATCATTCCAACAATGGAGTGGGAGAAACAAAAGATGAACCCAAATCGGGACAACCGAAGGGATGCCATTTTTAGGGATGAATTTTAGAGTCCATTTATTTAAATACATACCCCTTGATCCCATAAAGTAAGGACCATTTCTAAATATTAGATCTCGATCTTCTTCTTTTTTCAAACAGAAAAAGAAAAAAAAACCCTTACCACAAAATATCGAGGACATTTTCCCTTGTATCATTTTCTTCCAGTTCATATCTAACCATTGCGCCATGGATTTTGGTGAAATCCATATTCTTGTAAATTGACCAATCATACCATTCTTAGCTAGCCGAAGAGAAAAATGGCATGCCAACAAGGGATGGACATGGACCTTTGGGGTCTCATCGAGTTTTTTCACGAACTTGGGAGGAGAATATTTTTCCGATTTGGGATATGAAGTAATAAGATACTATAATGCACCAATATCATGCATAGGAGGGGAAGTCGCAAGGGGGGGCTTCGCCCCCTTAACCCGAGGCCATGCCGAATAGAGAACCTCCAGGAAATTCAAGTAGTTGAAAGGCGACCATAGGAAACCCTAGTCGCATAGCTTAAAAGTATTTGTTGATTACTTTTCAAAACATAAAGAGACATGAATTCATAAAATCAATTGTTAAGGGCGTTTATGCCTATTTATTCTCCAAACCAAGAGAACATACTAGGAATAACATAATTCATTAATGAGTTTGCAACATCGTTCAAGATATAAACCTTCTCCAACATCACCTTGTTGTCTTAAACCATATCTCTAACAAAATGATACTGCACATCAATATCCTTAGTTTTAGCATAATAAATGGGGTTCTATATCAAGAAGATTCCACTTTGACTATCACAATGTATCCTTACAAAATCCAATATAAATCCAATACCTAAACATAATATCTACAACCATACATCTTCCTTATTCACATGAGTGGTTGCAATGTACTTAACTTCTGTAGTTGAAAACTTATTTCTCATCCAAATGATTGCTCCACCAAATAGGTTAAATGCATAACTACTTGTAGATCTTTTGCGATCAAGAAATCTAGCCTAATTTGCATCCAAAAAACCTTGTACATCTATCAATCTATTTGGTTTAGGTCTTCCTTGGTATATTTCATAATTTGAAGTGCAACACAAATATTTGAAGACACTCTTTACAACTTTCCATTGTTCCTTCCCTAGTTTTTACATATAGTTGCTCAAAATTCCCACTTCATGGGAATTTTCTAGTCCAATACAATCCATATCATACATCAAACTTCTAACAACGCTTGCATAGGAAGTAAGAGACGTGTCTTCTACCTATTTTTGTCTCTTGGGACACTATTTTGGTGGTAACGTTACACCTACAAGAATATGAACCTTGATTGATTTGCATTCCTACATATTGCACATTTATAATATTGTCTCAACATATTTCTTTTGTTTCAACTAAAGTTTCCTATTTACACAATCAATTTTAATCTACACAATCAATTTTAATCTCCATGCCCAAAATAAAAAATTTAGAACAAAAATACTTCATGTCAAACTAAGATGATAGTTGAGATTGAACATCATTGATGATTTCCATGTTTCCAATTAACAACATATCATCAACATGTAATGCCACATAAACAAAATTATCACCAACCATACACACAATGATAAACTTTGCTTCTTGAAAATCCAAGCCCCAATATACAAGTATCAAAATTTTGACACCACGTTCTTGGTTATTTGTTTAAACCATTAAGGGACAATTTTAGCTTGGAAACCAACTCACACTTTCCCTTCACTATAGAACCTTCTAGTTGTTTCATGTATATTTCTTCTTCAAGATCACCACGTAAGAATGATGAATTAAGATCTATCTACTCTATTTTGAGGAAAAACACAAGAACAATAGAAAAAAGAAAACTGATAGAAATTAACTTAGCAACATAAGAAAAATCTCACCAAAACCAATTCCCTCCTCTTGGGAATATCCCTTTGTTGCCAGACAAGTTTTTTACTTCTCAACTTTACCTTTTGCATTGAACTTCTTCTTGAAAACCTATTTTATATCATTGTTTTTCTTTCA
>SNQJ01S0007118.1:88229-101597 GCA_010110895.2 Picea sitchensis
TTCATTTATGTCCCTACACATTTCTTCACCTTCATCAAGAGTCCAAGTAGGATTTTCTGGAGGCTTATTTGGTGTAGAAGTTCCCTTTTTGGGTGGCATGTTGGCCAAGTATCACTTTTGAACCTTGATTTTGAGGTGATTCTTCTAGACAATATTTCTTCTGTTGTATCTAACAAGTTTTGACCCTTCTGGGTATGAAACTTTCTCTTGTGTATTTCTCTGATATTTCTTCTCTACAATTTCATAGGTCTGATCAAAATTGGATGTTCCAAGTGGAATTTACGGTAACTTCCCCACAACTTGCTTATTTTTGTCCTTTTCAGGAGATCTCACTTGTATAGTGTGCCCCGCACAAAATAATTGATATTAAATTCTACAAATCACACCCAAATTACTATAGACTGTCCACAATCTAATGCAACCAGTCCCACACAATTTGGATACTCTAGGAATAAGTTATGATTGTTTTACCTGGAACACCTTCTTGATACTAGTCAATAGGACTAGTCAGATACCCTATCTTACACAGGGTGTATATACAAATTTAAGATGACCTAGAATCTGAAATGTTTACCAAAGATACCTTACTAATTTTTGTAAATATCCTCTAGATCTCAGGGCCTGAAACATTACAAAAAAAAAAATATAGCGAAAATTCCGCAATGACTCAGTTCAGGATGATTCCAGAACCCTATCTTGTAGAGGTTGTATATCTGAAAGTATAAGGCCTCAGGAGCTTAATTTTGAACCCAACGTACCTTGATCCATCTACTAAATATCCTCCAAGCCGTTCCTTCCGAAACGTTGTAGAAAAAAAGTTATATCGAAAATTCCAAGGTGTCTCAGATGTAGTAGCGAAACCCCAAGACCTTGAGCTCTGATACCATATGTTAAGAACCAAATATCAATATAGCATAGAAAATCCTCAGAAAAATTACTCAACTCCTTCAAAAAGAGGGAATTTTAGATAATAAGCCTCTTCGAGGGGGCAACCTGCTTTTACCCCACTTCAATGTTCAAGTACAAGATGATTCAAAATGAAAATGTCTCCTTCATATATATAGGAGACTAGGAGGTATAATTACAACTAATGGCCTAAAGATGATATAAATAAAATAAAATTACTAATCTAATATGCCCCAATTAAGGAGTAATGAGCCAATATTACGGCTTAACACACTTGCAGAAATATCGCCTTACAGGGCCCCATCAGAAGCTTTGCCCACTCATGTATAGGCCATACACCATCACCAAGGTTGTGGGTGGCAATGCTTTTGCACTCAACTTTAAGAGGTTATGGGTAACACGGCTATGTCTACCACCAGGTCCCAAGAGAACAGACAGATGTAAGGAATACCACCTTCAATTCAAAAGAAGGTCTTTTTGAATGGTTGGTCATGCCCTTTGGTTTGAAAAATGCTCCAGCAAATTTTATGAGGATGATGGATGATATCCTGCGACCTTTCACCAGTACTTTTGTAGTGGTGTATCTGAATGACATTCTCATCTACATCAAGACTTGGGCGGAACTCTTGCAACATATTCAATAGGTTCTGCACACCCTGTGACAGCACAAACTATATGCAAAATTGGAAAAATGCTCCTTCGGCATGGACAAGGTCCATTACTTAAGCTACAACATTGATCAGCATGGTGTGCATGTGGATCTAACCAAGATCCACGTCATATGTTACTTTCTAGCACCGGACACACTCACTGTTCTTCAGAGCTTCTTGGGAATCACTAATTTCTATCATAGGTTCGTGTTGGGACTCTCTCATATCACATGGGCCCTCATCCAAGTAACCATGGGTGGAAGTAAGGAAAAATTTGTGTTGGGCCTTTCCCAAAATAAATCCTTCAGTGACTTGAAGCAATGTTTGTTCTCATCCCTAGTAATTTCACTACCATACCTGCAACATCCCTTTGATATCAGGACAGATGCTTCAGACTATGGTGTGGGCACCATTCTCACTCAACACAGCCAACCCATGGCGTATCATAGTGAGACACTATCATATCTTGTCCGTAAGTACCCTATTTATGAAAAATAAATGTACTTCATTGTGCAAGTCTGCTGCCAGTGGAGACATTATATTCTGGCGAAGGATATAGTCATCCACATTGATCACAAGCCACTACAATTCATGCAGACCCAACGAAAATTGTAGAATGACCACCATCATAAGTGGTCCACATACTTATAGCAGTTTCACCTCAACATTAAGTATAAAACAGGACGTACCAACCAAGTTGTTGATTTCCTCAGCTGAACTCCAGTTGCATCACTCACCATTATGTTAGACTCTTTCAGTTGTGAGACCTCCAGATGGCCCCACCTCTATGAGACAAACCCTAACTTCTGTACCACCTACCAAATGTTGGGAGCAAACTCAGTGGTCACTAATTTCCATCTTTAGGATGGGTTGTTGTGTCATTTGGGCCATCTCTGCATTCCATCAAGAGAGTGTGTGAAGTTGATTTTGGAATATCACTACAGTCAGGTGGGAGGACACTTTGGCGTCAAAAAGGTAGTGGCAGTGCTATAGAAACATTTCTACTAAACGAAACTTCGACAGTATGTCGGTAAGTATATCAGGTCTTGCACCACATACGTTATTTCCAAACTAAACAATAAGAAACGGGGCATGTACACCCCTCTGCCTACTCCTTACAAGTCATGGGAATCCATCTCAATGGACTACCTATCAAGCCTCCCGTCCACCAATAGGGTAATGACTATGGTTTTGTGGTTTTTGATCTCTTTTCCAATATGGTGATTCTGGTATCTTGCAAGAAGAACATCACTATAGAGGCCACTGGAAATTGCTTATTTGAACGGATATGGGTACACTTTGGGATCCCACAAACCAATTTCTCATATTGGGACAATTGGTTCCTCAACACATTCTAGTTGAGCCTCTAGTCACCGTTGGATACCTAGATCACCAAATCCATTGCCTTCCACACCCAGATAGATGGCCAAACTAAGGTCATCAATCAGATGATCATACATATCATGCGCATGTTCAATTCCAATCACGCTCGAACATGGGATGAGAGTCTTCCCTATGTCCAACATAGCTACAACCGAGCCCTGCATAGCTCAACTAGCCACAACCCATTTCAAGTGGGGTTGGGATTCCAACCATTAGGCCCCATGGATGTTGCACTATCCATGGTGACCAACTCGGCCGATCATCCCCTGCTCCACCAAAATCTGAAAAAGCCACCCGGTTCATTGAGTGGATCCAACAAATCCACTAGAAATTTCGGGATATTTTACAGAAGTCCAATGCCAAGTACAAGCAGTTCCATGATCAACACTAGGTACCACATATGTTTCAATTGGGAGACAAAGTTTGGTTGCAATTACAGAAAGAATTCCTTAAAAGTCCCCATCGAAATCTTCACCCACTCTGGTATGGGCCATACACCATCACCAAGTTTGTGGGTGACAATGTTGTTGCACTCAACATTCCCCCTTTCCTTGGCCTACACCCAGTCTTCAACGTGGCTCTCCTTCGACCATATTTCCCACCATTATTGGACACCTCAGAGATAGAAGTGTTGGCATGTTTTTAGACAGAGGCAGAGTATACGTGTTTGTCATTGATGGCGCATGTTTGTCATTGATGGCGCATGTTTGTCATTGATGGAGAAGATCAGCACGATCAGTAGCATAGCGATAATGGAAATATCAGCAGTGTAAGCTCAGAAGGACGAAAACAGTCAAAGCATGAAAAAGGTAGCAAGATCAGCAATGTAAGCTCATAAGGAGGAAAACATTCAAATCACGACAAAGGTTTTGTTTCGGAGTTTCACAGATTAGGAAATCCAAAGGAAAGAGGTTCAAACTCGCGATATGTGAAATCGCGATAACAATCCTAACCATTGGAGTCATAGGACACATGGCAAGTGATTGGAATTTCACTAACTTGCACATTGGAGGAGTCAACGGAGCATGGTGTGGGAACTCGTGATATGCGAGATCATGAAAATATCTGGACCATCAAATCATCGAGATCATGAACCATTGATCAGGCATGACGAAGGCCCGTGAAGTTGCAAAATCGCGACAAGATCTTGACCGTTGATTCAAGAAGGACACGTAGTGAAATTGCAATAATATCTGGACCATTGGTTCCATAGGACACATGGAAAAACATCATCATTTTGCTGACTGGAAATTCAAAGGAGCGAAGTGCTCGTTTGATTGGCGAGTTGTCATATCTCATGGTCACATTGTCGAGAGTTGGAGAGAAGAGATGGAGAATCCAAGCTCTATTTCAGAGTTTGTAACATGGAGAGTCAAGAGGACTCATCACAGAATACCTGAGATGTGAAAGTGAGAAATGTGTTTTCGAATAAGGCTGTGGTCACAGTCAGTGGTTAGATCTATGGAAGATGGAGGAAGAATCTAGTTGTGTTAAGCTCCATCTCAGAGTCTCGGCGATCGCGAGTTGGAGTATCAAGAACCTTCATCATAGGAATCGTGATATACGAGATCGGGATGAGATCTGGACCGTCAGATCATTGGAGATCTCGACCATTGATTAGGCTTGATAAAGTTCATAACTTCACGAAATACGAAGCACCTTTTGGCACAACCTGTGGTCACCACTGGTGGTCACGTGAGGGGAAGAAGCTAGCAGTGCTAAGTTCCATCTCGGAGTCTCGGCGATCATGACTTTGAGTGTCAAGACCCTTCATCACAGGAATGACGAGATGTGAATTCACGAAATTCAAATTCTGTTTAGCGCTCGGTCACAGCTAGTGGGCATATGAGATAAATACGAAATCCTGCAGATTTAATCCAATGGTGCTGATTAATTGGAAACTTGACCGAAGGGTTACTGTTTCACCTCACATTTAATTGATCAGTTATGATTCAGTTAGCAGAACTAAATCATGATTCTTGGATGGTTGGCGATTCAGTTGTTGATGCGTTTTCGTGGAGATTCAAGGTGTAACTGAATAGGTGGTATAGGATAAAATGGAGATGCAACGACTGTGGATGGTTGGTCATTTTGAATGAAAAATGTGTTGAACTGTAAGAAAGGGAAAATTACAGTATGCGCAGTGTGAGACCGACAGTATGCACAGTGTGAGATAAAACTCAGAGATGAGTAACAGATGAGGAATAGATAGAAGCAAGAGCAGAATTGCATAACAGCTTGAAGTAGAGTAGAGTTGTAGAATAGACAGAGGAAGAGAAGAATTGCATAACAGTTAGAAGCATGCCATATTTACAAAACATAGAAGAAGTGGTAAGAATCAATTTAGTTGTGTTGTTGGTTATTCAATCATTTATTTATAATCAGAGAGGTAGGGTGGTGCTAGGGAGGATTGTGGTCCTATGATATTCGAGTTGTTGCTTGAATATTGTGAGTTGTAGGTTCCATCTAGTTTTGACTAGAAAACAGGGTGGTAGGGTGGTGCTTGGGAAAACACATAGTTTTCTATATGCAAGTTGGTTCTTGTATAAGTGGAAGTAGGTGCTTCCATCCAGTCGGTGTTGGAACACTCAGGGAGTTGGTGCTTCCTTCTAGTGGGTTCTAGAGAAACCAGAGAGTTGGTGCTCTCAACAAATTGGAGCTTGTAAAGCAGAGGTGGTAGCCTCACTTTGAGTTGGTGCTCAAACATAGATGATGTACAGAACTTAAAATAATGCCTATCATTTCGAAGAAGAAGAGGTTTTCTCCCTTTATGGGTTTCCTCGTGAAANCATCTTAAAAATCAATAAATGTACATTTTTATTCTTTATTGTCTATCTTACTTATTTTCCCCCTTGGCACATGAACATAAGCATCACAAACAAAACCTATGAGATGTGAAAGAGAGTTTTTCTCAATCCATGTCCAGTGAAAAGCTTTATCAATGTCATTCATGAAGGTGATTTATTTGTAAGGAAATGCATAGTACCTACTGCCTCTACCTAGAATTTTTTTTGTAACCCGACACCATTGAGCATTATTCTTTCTTTTTATGCCAACATTATGTTCATTCTTTCTGCAACTCCATTCTGTTGAAGTATTGAGTAGTAATTTTTCATGCTATACTTCACTACTTACAACACTGATCAAATTCATTTGCATATAACTCTCCACAATTATATGTCACCAACATTTTTATATTTTTCTTTGTTTGATTTTTCACAAGATACTTAAGCTCTATGAAGTTACTGAAGACCTCATATTTCTCCCAAAGAAAATATATCTATGTATTCCTTAAGGAATTTTTATAAATGAAACATAGTGGAGAGATTTACYTAGTGATGGAATATGCATCAGCCTAAAAAAAACACTATGTATTCGCTCTAGGATCCCTTTTTCTCTTGTAGAACCAGATGGAAGTTTAATCTGATTTTGTTTTCCATAAACACATTGTTCATATAAATAAAAAATCTAAAGAGACGTAATAAATGATTTCAATGATACCTTTATTATGCAAATCTCAAAGGCCCTTGTCTCCAATATGTTCCAATATTTGATGTCAAATCATTTCCTTCTCTTTAGGGACATTAAGGGTTTTGTCTACTTCTTTTCTCATATTAGGAACAATAAAATAGTTGATTCATTCACAGTGGTTACCACAAGCTTGTACATTGTTCCAATCCAAACTTCCCTTTCTAACATCATTTCTCTTTGGATGATCTTGTAGCTATTTCAAATATATTCACATCAATGTTGTTCTTTTCAAATCATACAAGTCATAACTTATCGAAATATTTGGTGATTAAATCACAGTTTTAGAGAAATTTATCATTTATATTAGGTGGCAACCCATTGTTATTTTATTACTACCTTGAAACTTAGGTGACAACATCAATGCCAGTTGTGCATCATTGACAAATAATAATAATGAATTTTGTATTAGAATATTTAGAACAAAACCGACAATTCATAGAAATTAGAGAGAACTTACAACAAAAAACAATGACAATGGAAAATATCTTTATAATACATAGAACATTCTTCAATTTTCCAAAAAAATCTTATGAAAACACTATATGCAACATGGTGTACCATCAACATGTTGAAATAAATGAATAAAAAAAGTCAAGTATTAAATTATGTTGTCTCATACAAATATGTACATGATTTCAAATATAAGCTCATGGTATTCCCAAGAGAATCAATAGCTTCCTAAAACATCATGTGTAGCAAATACTCCCTAAAATTTCATATGCATGATCATGGATTTGGCAAAAATGTTAAGGAATCCTATTATATATTCATGGAAATGTTTTATTTTAGGAAAAAATGCATCTATAGAGAGAATTCTTATCATAAATTAGGCTACAATTTTATTTTGTTTTTAATGAAAATATGAAAAACAAATTAGCTTATATTTCTATAAAAAAAAATTAAAATTTGGTCAAATTGGCGAAATTTCACTTTAAAAAAACATATTGATTCACATATATCAAGTTTTTGGCCAATGTTAGAATATGTAGAACTATAGGAAGGGTTTTAACCCTTCCATATTTGAGCAATCACCTTTCCGCGTCCTATGATTTTGGTTGTCAAGTCATCTCTGTAGAAGACATCACCTCCATTACAATTTTCATATTCACAAAAGTTAAAACCATTCCCTTGAGGAGTCATATGGAAACAAACGCCATAGTCAATAAATCATGCATCATGATTTGAGTGTGTACTTGAATATGTCAAGTATAAATACCCTCCTTCTTCTATGGAGGTCTTCACTTCTATGGAAGGAACATCATCAAATCCTTACTCATGTCCATATTTTTAGATCTATAGTCCTCTTCAAATGCCCCACTCTATCATATTTTTAACATTTCCATATAAATTTTATTGGAAATCTAGACCTTCCTCTATATTTTGATCTATTCTTGGACTCACTTTTATTTTCTTCTTTTGGACAACCTCTCACAAACAAGGTTGTTAGAAAAATGGGATCACAGAGTAATAAAATAAAACAAAAGAGAAAATAAAACACAAAAGATACACAATACAATAGAGACACAGATATATGTGGTTCACCCAGTGTGGGCTACGTCCACCAGAGAAATTTCCAAGTATTTCCTTTATTATTATCTAGCAAATGAAGGGATACAACCTACAACACACCCATTATAACTTCCTCTTCTTTCTCTCATAGTCTCCTCTCTCAGAATACAATATTCACTCTCACACACAACCGCAATATAATTCCCTCATACAAAAAGGGGTTTCCTTTATTTGGAAAAAACCCTAACATAAATTCTACCATCAGATCTGTGACTTTATAATGAATGGTCCATATTGACTATGAAATTACAATATTTTACAATAAAAAAATTCCCAATTTTTTCTTTGAGGGCTCCACCCCCGAACCCCTGGATGGGGGGCCGCTAGTCCCCATTCCCCCCAGCTGGGAAGGTAGGACCCCCCAGACCCCCTTCATTCGGGGCTAGCCCCCGAACCCCTGGTAGAAGGGGGCTAGGCATACTTGCATATGAATTAGGAAGATAATCAAGATCCACAACCAACACAAGGCATCCCTTTTGGAAACCCCCATGGATTTTCACCTCATTTCTTCTAATAACAGTGATGCAACTACATCCTTAAAATTTAATTTATATTGAGTGATACTACCAATGGATACAACCAATTTATCGCATGAATATGGAAAAGAACATAACAAATTAATACATTGTTCATGACGATATGCAAGGTAGTGTTTAGTGTGAGGATCTCTGCATTCTAGTGGATTTGTTTCTCTACATTTCTAGCCACTTATTGGGTTCATTTTCAGGAGAAAACATTTCCAAGTTTATGTTCAATGAATGGATTTATTCATTAAGATTCTTGAGATCCAATTTTCATGTTAGAAAATAGTTGTGAGTCAACTCATTGGTGTTTTATAAAGTAAGTTATGGGAAACCAAGAATCATTTATTTTAAGGCCCTAGTCCTTCAAATTATTAGGAACTTTTAAAATTTCAATTGCCTCATGCATCTTCCTTTGCAATCAACTTGGTGTCTTTTATAAAAATATTTTGATTATAGATATGGGCATGCTTGGCTAGGGAAGATTTTGTATGCTAGTTGTATATGATGTCAACACCATGTTCCTTCAGTCTTACTTGAGTTGAGCAACCTATTTCTCAAATATATGGATTTCCACATGAGTGCATAATACTACATACACCCTTTTCTTTTCTTTCTTTGGATCCATTGGGTATTTATAAGAGTCTAACATCCTTCCAATGGAATTTAGTGGTGAGAAATTTTCCTTAACGCTTCTTCTTTTCACAATTCTTGCCAATATACATGTGGTTCCTTTGTTATATGGTAATGAGACTTCATTCCATTTTGACCCTCACTTTGTCTACGATGTACCCTTCAATATTTTTGAATGGATTTACTGACCTGCATTTCATTATCCATTACCCTTGAAATGAATGGACATGTGCTCTATTTCTTATTCCAAGTGGTCTTCATCAGAGACCCTAGTAGATCATGTCACTAGAATATTTATTACACCAAGTTTTTGCATAGGATAGTGGTGCGAGTTTGCATGTAATTATTTGTCTATATGAATTTTCTTTATGTGGACATGGTGTGATAAGGATCCATCATTTCTCCTTTTGATGAGAACATAAAAAAGCAATATTTGCTTGTCTTCTTTTGCCTCCATTATGAATTTTATGTGAATAGATATATTGTTGAGGTGATCTAGAAATTCATCTAATATTTACTTAGACAAGACCCCTTTAAAGCTAAATAAGGTTGATTTCAAGTAGACCTCCATTGCTTTTTCAATTTCATCATCTTGTTAGATCCTTGATGATCCTTATAGCTTCCTTCATGGGACTTTTTGTGAATAAATATATGACATCAAAGTTAACTAGAATATTGCCTTATTTTTCTTTTAGATATTTCATTTCATTGAACATGTGTGTAGACCCAATGATGAAAGAATGGGTGTGCCTACTAAGGTATGCAACTTCTTTGTGAGAAGTTTTTGTGAAGAATGTAAGTGATCCAATTGTATTTATGATAGGTCTAATAGGCATGCCTCATTTATGGATTTTGGGTAATCCATGAATACGTGAGACAATGTTGTTCATTGGAGTGAGCTTCTTCTTTTCATTTTCATCCAGGGATGAGTTCTTTATAGATTTTGTTACTTCCTTAATAATTTTATTTCTCAAATCATACTCTAGTTCCCTATATCTTCCACTGATTGCTAAATGTTCTATTATTTTTCTTTCAAATGTTCCCTTTCATTTGGGAGGATTTGATCTTCTTATGGCCATTGCACATTCCTATATCACTTCCTCTACCATGTTTATTGAGATTCCCTTGATTGAGTTCTCAATTCTACATATTAAGCCTTCAATCAAGAGATTTATTGAGTGAATAAAAAATTTATATTGTGTTTTGACATCCTCATTTAGGTGACATTGAATGTATGATATGATAGGTTAACTAAGTAGGTTCAATTATTATTCTCTATGCTCATTTTCTACTTCCTAATAAAGCTTGTGATTTTTTCTATTTTTCTTGTCTATGACATCCCTTAGCAACTTTTCCATCACTTGTGGAAACAATGATTCAATTATGGACCATATGTTGGTGTGAAGATTTTGTGCTAGCTTTAGATGCAACATAAATAACTTTTCTCAAAGTTCCTCTATCATTCTACATGTCCTTTTGAATTTTGATCTTATAATAGCAGTGGTTACCTTACTCATGATGCGTTGATTTTGTTCCCTTAACTTTTTCCTTATTACAATGAAATTTGGAATGCCATTATTATCTCGACACATATTTAAGAAGTCAAGGTTTGCCAATTGTTTTTCCATTTTCTCTCACATCTTTTCAATAGACTTAATGTCGTTCAACACATCCCTTTTGTTAGCACCTAAGATGTCATTTCAAGATTTTTTATTCGTTGCAGAAAGGTCATGGTTCTAGTAGCGCAAAAAATAACATTATTGATCAAATAATGCGCTACAAAAACCTCTTTATTCCAACAACGCATGCCATGAATTTATTCACATGAACAAATTATTCAAAAGCATGGTGTTTGAGGTGTTAGAATCTACAAATTTCTTGTGATTTTTTGTAAAAATTTAGAATTTTTTTTGAGTATATTGCCTCTTGGGATATATGGAGATTTCAAATGTTTTTTTTATTTTAAAATATAGGGGCTTTAAAATATTTTTTGTTAAATAAATATTGGCCTTGAAGGCCAATCTCTAATTTGATTTCATATGTCATCTAAGAACCCAAGACAAAAAGCCAAGATTACATCACAAGCACCAAATATCAAGCCATGTTGGTGTGAAGACTTTGTGCTAGCTTTAGATGCAACATAAATAAATTTTCTCATATTTCCTCTATCATTATACATGTCCTTTTGAATTTTGATCTTATAATCGTAGTGGTTACCTTACTCATGATGCGTTGATTTTGTTCCCTTAACTTTTTCCTTATTACAATGAACTTTGGAATGATATTATTATCTCGACACCTCTTTAAGAAGTCAAGGTTTGCCAATTGTTTTTTCCATTTTCTCTCGCATCTTTTCAATAGATTTGATGTCATTCAACACATCCCTTTTGTTAGCACCTAAGTTGCTATTTCAATATTTTTTATTCGTTGCAGAAAGGTCATGGTTCTGGTAGCGCAAAAAATAGCATTATTGATCAAATAATGAACTACAAAAAACTCTTTATTCCAACAGTGTATGCCATGAATTTATTCACACGAACAAATTATTCAGAAACCTGGTGTTTGAGGTGTTAGAATCTACAAATTTCTTGTGATTTTTTGTAAAAATTTCAAAATTTTGTTGGGTATATTTCCTTTTGGGATATATGCAGATTTCAAATGTTTTTTATTTTAAAATATAGGGGCTTTAAAATATTTTTTGTTAAATAAATATTGGCCTCGAAGGCCAATCTCTAATTTGATGTCATATGTCATCAAAGCACCCGAGACAAAGAGCCAAGCTTACAAGAAAGAAAAGAAAATGTATTTAACGTCCACGAGGCTAACAATAGTTTATGGAACAGATTGCCTCACACACTAATTTCTGCAGTTGTCCCTAGTGTCTTCGAAGGCTTCACACTTTAAATTAAATATTTTTCTGTTTCCACTTTTCCGGAGGTGCAGAACACACACCCTTTCTTCCCAAGCTTCTTTTGGTCTTTTCCAACACCATGTTTCAAAATGTTTTACATCGCAAGCACAAACTATCATACTTAAGTCTCAAATAGGGAGCCCACAATGAGCCAAAGGACCATAGACTATACGTTAGAAATTATGGGCGCTCAACCATATAAACACATGAAAAGTGTTGATAATTATGCATGTGGGATATATCCCATGCACAAAAGAAAACAAACAGAGCATCGGAGCCCGAGTGCACAGTTGTGACCATAAATCATTCCATGAGTCCACATTTGCAGTTAATTGCCACATAGAAAGTTAAGTGTCAAAGACAACCGTCTGCCAATAGGAACTATCTATTTCTTTGTCACAAGGAATTTTTGACTCTACTAAAGATATTTATACTGGAAATGGAAATGAAGTGGTAAAACTTTGTTCTTGCAAAACCTTTGCCTCTAGACAAGAAAGGCGAGCTATGGTTGCTAGGCTCACAAAGCAAAGTTATTTTTGTTGACGACTGCAATTGATGTGACGATGGTGTTAAAGATGCCCGATATCAACATTTTCTTGAAAACATATAACAGGAGATCTCCATTGGGAAGTTTGCAGGTTACTTTTAATTAATAAACCAGATCTTTTACTCATAAGCAGTTGCACAAGAAGCCATACACCATAGCATGTTAAAGAATATGTTAATTGATTGCCAGAGATATAGTTAAAAAGATATGGCACTCTATTGTACATGAGAGAAAAATCAACAGTCAAGGGATATATCCTCGTCGTTTCCAGAAATCAAGGACTATTTTCATCAGTCAAAGATGTGATTTGATTTTTAGGCTTTATGAACTAGATATCAAGGTTTTAGTTTTGAAGGCCCTCCTATTAGTGACTCGATGTAATATCTTAATTTGGTGGAGGCTTAATCTCTCGAAACTGCTATCATCATATGTAATCAAAAAAAAATTGATCCTTACTCATTTTTTTTTGGATCCACTTGTTATAAAAGTAGAATGAAATGAGAAGCCTGGGTGGGGGAAGATCTTCTTCTTAGAAGGAATTAGAGGTCGAGTGATAGGAAAGGGAGTAGGTCTGGAAATTGTAATTGAAGAGCTTCATGCCTTGCAACATTTCATGCTCATGGATTCAAACACTTTGATAATTAGACTGTGTTTTTATTGTAATCCTACTCTTTTTCTACTTGCTTGAATACAATGGAAATTTCTGCAATGCATTAA
>SNQJ01S0007118.1:121580-145694 GCA_010110895.2 Picea sitchensis
ATCTTACAGTATCCACACTTCCCCACCGATGAACTTAATATGAAGTGCTTCTATTCTTTCAAAGGCTTTCACATAAACTCTTTTGGTACACAAAGAAAACCCCACCGATGTTCTTTCTATTAACTCGGCCGATCTCACCGAGAATTTTCACACCAAAGTCTTCGGTTCATTCGAGGATTTTATCACCAACTCTTTCAGTATTCACCGAAGGAGTTCAGATAAAGTTCCCAAGTACCTTATTCACCAACATACTTTATGTAAAGTACTATGGTGCCTTTAGAGACCTTTTTACCAACTCACCCGATCCATCCAAAGAGATTAGTATAAACTCCTATGGTTTTGACTGAATGATTTGACAAAAACTTTGTTGGTTTCTATACTCACATACCGACACACTTCACATAAGTTTTGTTGGTCAGTTCAAAGACTTTTTCATTAACTTTCCCAGTTTATTTGAAACTATTCTCAAGACTTCTTCCAATACACACTGAAGTATTTTACACTAACCCCTTTGATATACAAGGTAGCTCATCGGTGTACTTAAAAAGAAATCCTCTAATAGCCATCAAAGCAATTCGAAAGAACTACTCCAATTTCAAGCATGTTGATCTTTTCAACGTGGCTTTCACTCTAGTTTTTCATGAAAACTCAAGCATTTCTTGTTATTATACTCTCGTCATTTGATGACGATATCCCACCTAGTATCAACACAAGTGAGTCCTTAGGTAATGCATGCAAATTTACTTAATAAAATCATTTTTTGTGCCTAAGAATGCTTTTATATTTGGATTAATATCATTGTTTTCTTTGAAGATTCATACATGACCTCGAGGAATAAGACAACCAACAAAGTGCCTACCACTGAGGCCTTCGGGAGCGGCCTCCAAATTGAAGATGAGCTAGAAATTGCCAAGGAAATGCACAATGACACCTATGGATTTCTATAAAAGGGGGAGGATGCACTTAGATGGGGCAACGTCTATCAGATTTTTAAAAAGAAGAAATTTGTAACGGATGCAGAAGACTGAGACGAGCTCAAGATTTTTAAGAACATTAGAAAATAAAAAATTCATAGGGTAGTAGGAGGTTACCTTTGAATACACGAATATTGCATTCGAAAGTGCCATTGTCAGTCCCAAAACCCATACAAAAACTTGTTTTCCTGTAACCTACAAATAATTTACTAAAACTCGTTGTATCACTCGAGCCTACACCAAATTGTTTGGTAAGTTACCCACAACCTCATAACTCTTGAAAAGAAGAACTACCCGTGTGAGGAAACAAAAAAACCACCCAAAAATCCTAGTTGACTCTATTGAATATTTAATTTTAACCACTTTCAAGGAAGTACATATACCCTTGAATCAAATTCCCCCTACCCCTTTTGAAATAAAATGCGACTTTGATGGTGAAAACCTAGAAATCAATCTCGAACAGATCATGGACGAACATCAAGAATGAAGGGTATTAATCCTTCCATGGTTGTTTGAAGGTGCTTTATACTTGGAAGAACCCTTACTTGAGATTCCCAGAAAACTAGAAAAGTTGCTTTCAAAGTTTGACCCAAACAGGCCTGGTTCACCTAAGGATCACATTAAAAACTTCTTTTTAGCTATCTTCCTACTCAATGTTTGACATGAAGACGTGGTTTGTAGACTTTTTCCTTACACCTTTTTAGGTAGAGCTTCCACTCGGTACTTTAATCTTCCACCCAGTTCCATAACCAGTTGGGAAAACTTTGAAAAGGCTTTTATTGGAAGATTTGGGGAACGAAAAAACCACTACTTCCCTATACAAATAATTAAGGTCCATAAAAATGGAAAAAAGGGAAAAATTAAAGGACTTCAATCAACGTTTCATTATGATCCTGACTAAATCTACTGTCGATAATTCCCCTTTGCAGTCCTTAGCCACCGAATACTACACGTCATCCCTAATTCCTTCTATAGGCATGTTTGTTAAATGGGATGGTAAGGACATGTTGGCTCGAAATTTTGAAGAAGTCAAAATTGTTGAGAAAGAGTTATACTCTTATGATATCCACCCATATTCTATAGAAACCAAGTCAGGTGGAAAGAAACCATTGTTGCTAACAAAACCACCTGTGAGGGAACTAAAGGATATCAATAGTGTGGTCAAGTTAGTCAAGAAGATGTCCAATGAAGTTGTTGATCTCAAGAAGAATGTTGGAGAAGGACCTTCAAGAACTAAACCTTTCCACCCATTCTTCAAGAGGAATGACAACCAACCCAAACCACTCAAAGCACCATAACTCATGCTAATTATAGACACCTTTGGCAATGATAACTTCCGCTCATATCACCAACATAATCACTCTGAAAAAACCTTTCCCCAATGGGTCAACTCCATGACCTATTTTATCAATCAGTTGTTATATCAATAGATTTTAAATGATGAATAACCCACCAAATAAGGAAGTGATGACACTACC
This sequence comes from Picea sitchensis, assembly GCA_010110895.2. Taxonomy (NCBI): domain Eukaryota; kingdom Viridiplantae; phylum Streptophyta; class Pinopsida; order Pinales; family Pinaceae; genus Picea; species Picea sitchensis. The sequence goes on from SNQJ01S0007118.1 coordinate 124,033, forward strand.
GAGGGAACCCCTCAAGAGTCTGTTATGTCCTTGTGGGATTGGTGTATTGATTACGACGACGAGCAAATTGAATAAGTTTTTATTGGGGATACACTGGTTATAAAATCCCCCCCCCAGAGATTACAATATACGCAACAAAGGTGTTTTCCCAAACATCTCTTCTTCCCTGAAAACCAACACCCCTCTCAGGAAAATCACCCCCCCTATCACCACTTCGAAACCAAGCACCCCAACTCCAACCACTGCCAATCATAAGTCTAACACGATTGTTCTTGTTTCATCCAATAACAACAAATATAGTACGTCAAACCGAGTTGCTAAAAACACTAAGCCCAACAATATAACAACCAACATCAAAGCTAGAAGTCCATAGCCAAACACAATAACAAACAAATCAGAAATGTGCACTTTAGAGTACAGTGTTATTGAAGACATGCAAAAAACCAAAGCCAACATTTCCATGTATGAAATATGCACATTACCACAACATCATGATCTTCTTATTGATACTTTCAATTCCAACAACTATCAGAAGAAAGACACTGCTACAATTGACATTTGTTCCAAAACTGCGAAAGAAAAAATGATTTGTACAATTTAAATCAAATCCTCTATCAATACTACAAGTATAGGTACTTATTCGAGGTCTCAGATTCTTCCTTTTCTTTGTACGTAAGCAATTTTTTATTTCAATATATACAAATTTTTGGTAGATTTTGGTGCTTCTTACAACATCATTCGCTATTCAATATTTCAAAGAATAAACATTATTCCACAGTTGCCACTACTAGAATCATACAATTAGACAAGTCAAACGTAAACATGACAGGAGAGCTCAAAGATGTACAAATTGTGTTAGCTTCTGACCCAAGGGTTCATGAGGTAATCGACATTGTTGTTGTTGACATCCCAGATAGCTATGGTTTATTGTTAAAAAGGGATTGGTCAGCCAAAATTCAAGGCTATTTCTCTACAAACTGGTACCACTTATGGTTTTCATACAAAGGTAAACCCAATTAGATCTGCGTAAATAGTGAAGCTCACTTGAAACACATAGTAACCGAATTAGAAGGTAAAAACGAGCCTATCATCTTTGCACATTCTGTTTTGGGTAATTATTTCTTGGAGACTGACCATGGTTGTTATGAAGCATAGCCATCTGAAATACAAATAGACACCTAGTCTGAACTCCTTCCATGTGATCAGAATGATGATACTGCTTGTATTGTATTAAAAGAATTAGGTTAATGTATCATTAATCCACCTATATATACTAACATTTGGACTATGTTTTTTGATGGCTCCAAATCCCAATATGGAGCTAGGGTAGGATGTATTCTTATTGATTCACATCAACGTAAAACACTCATATCCTGCCGACTATAATTTGAATGCACTAATAAAACTATGGAATATGAAGCCTTGGTCCAAGGTTTGAAGAAATCAATATTCCTTAAGGTAAAATTATTACGAGTATTTGGTGATTCAGAAATAATCGGCCAACAGGTAAGAAACACCATTCACTGTCTTTCCCCACATTTGAGAGGTTACCAAGAAGAGGTATGGATTTTAATTTATTCTTTCAAAGATTTTAATATTGAATCTATACCTTGTTGCCACAATGATGCTACAAACATTTTGGCAAACACAACCTCTAAATATACACCTCTTAATGATGGTTTTTTCTATTCAAATCATGTTCAAGCCTTCCATATTGGATAATGTCATGAACTTGAAGGTTTTCAATAATGATACCCAAATCATCAATTTCCTTACAAGCCCGTATGTCTTCCAAGAATCTGTAATAGATGATGAAGCTCACATGCAATATCTTCAAATCTATTGAGACGAACTAGTCAAGGTAAAAACCAATTACATCTCAAATAATGTAATATCACTTGAGAAGCTATTCAACTTACAAACTAAGTTCAGAAGGCTCACAAATCCAAAAACTAACAATTCAACCATGATGCATTTTTCGTTCAACCTTGGAACCCCTGAACAACCCAATTACATCAACCTGAGCACCTACTATTTAGAAGTAGAAAAGCATACATTTACACAGTTGTTCAAGAAGTATCATGATGTATTTGCATGGACTTATGATGATATGAAGACTTATGACACTCAGATAATTCAACATGCGATTCTAATCAAAGAATGTGTCAAACCATTAATTTTTTTTTGAGGAAGATACATCTGACCCTTGAACCACTCATTCAGAAGGAATTAAACAAGATATCAGATGCTCAGATCATCTTCAAGGTTCGTCATTCAACCTAGGTGTCAAATATGGTGTCTTTCAGAAAGAAGACAAGAGAAATTAGGATATGTTTAGATTTCTGGAATCTGAACCGAGATTCTGAAAAAGATAACTACCCAGTTCCCCCCATGGAACAAATCCTGTAACTTGTCTCTAGCTCTGAAATGTTCTCTCTATTGGATGGGTTTTCATGATACAACTAGGTTCTCGTAGCAGAACTAGATCGATTAAAGACCACCTTTAGAACAAAGTGGGGGACATACACATATTGTAGGATTCCCTTTGGTTTAATTAATGTTGGCGCTACATTTCAAAGGGCAATGGAAATCACCTTTAAAGGTCTAATCAGTGAAAGTGTGGTGATCTATCTTGACGATGTTGTTTTTATTCAAAGCGGAGATTTGATCACCCAAAGCATCTGAAGCAGATATTTGAATGATGCATGAAGTATGGTATCTCTTTAAATCCAAAGAAAACCATTTTTTTTGGTTTCACAAGGTATTTTATTAAGGCATGTTATTTCTAAATATGGGATTTCAGCAGACCCAGAAAGAACTAAAGCTATCATGCAGATCTCGCCACCACATAGCAAGAAGTCCATGCAGTCCCTTTTCAACAAAATCAATTTCATTGGAAGATTTTTTCTAGACTTTGATGAAATCGTAAAACCTCTCCAACAATTGATAAAGAAAGATGTTTAGTTCAAATGGTCGTCCGTTGAAAAGGAGGCCTTTGAGAACATCAAGGTTGTTATAGTAGCTACACCATCTCTACAGAGTCTAGATTTCACCAAAGATTTTTTGATGTACACCTTTGTGTTAGATCATTCCCTTGCAGTGGTTCTCACACAAAAGGATGAGAAAGGAAATGAATTCCCCATCACTTTCAAGAGAATTGGGTTACAGGGTGATGAATTGGATTACCCACCGATGGATAAGGAATCTTTTTTTTCCACAAAACAATTAAATAATTTGTAAGGTATATTTTGAAGAACCACACTAAAGTGATCGTTCCTCACCCAGAGGTCAAATCTCTCTTTGTACAAAGAGATTTGGAAGAGAAATGAGGTAACTAGATGACAAACCTATAAGAATATGACCTAGAATTTAAACCAACAAACATTGTCAAAGGTCAAGGCCTCTGCAAAATGGTGACCAAAATCACATATGTTGAAAATCAAGAAGAGGACAATTGGCAAGAGGTGCCAACTCTCTACACACAACAAATTCCCTACATTCCTTCTATTGAGAACTCATGCTATAATGATCTCAAGTATTATATTCAGTATGGTACAACCTCAAAACACCTCAATTCCAGACAAAAAAGAGTGTTGATGATGAAATACTTACAATGTCATTTATTTCATGGTATCTTGTTCAAAAAAAATTACAATGGAGTTCTACTTCGATGCCTTGAAAAACAAGATGTCGATAAAGTCCTAAAATATTTGCATGATGGACCAGTAGAGGGCCATTTCTCAGGAATTACAATAGCTCATAATATATTGAGAGCTGGATACTATTGACCAACATTGTTCAATGATTTTCATGTATATTCACAAAGTTGTGAATCTTACCAAAAATCCGTTGGAAGAGAGTATAAGGTTGTTTTTTTGCTTCATCTTGTTTTTATTGAAGAACCTTTCAAACAATGGGGGTTGGAAATTATTGGTGAGATAAATCCTCATTCTTCCAAGCAACATAGATATATCCTAACTACTATCGATTATTTTACTCATTGGAATAAAGAAATACCACTAACCAAGGTGAATGATGAAGTGGCAATAAATTTACTTGAACATCACATTATTACTAAGTTTGGGGTGCCTAAATCTCTTGTGTTTGATAATGCAACATATTTTTCATCATTAAAATTTTCTTAATTTTCTTTGGAAAAGGGGATTACCTTAAAACACACAACCAACTATTACTCCCAAGGAAATGGCTTGGCCGAATCCACAAACAAGAACATGATTCAAATCCTTAAGAGAACTGTAGTCGATCAACAAAGAAACTGGCATAACTCCCTACCCAATTCCCTATGGGATGATCATGTCACCCCTAAGGCCTCTATAGGGACTTCTCCATATTTTATTTTCTACGAGAAATAAGCTATTTTAGCTTCCTTCCCTACAACTCACCCAACAATTTCACAGGAGAGAAAGTCTCGTCATCCAACAACGCATCGATACTTTTCTAATTCTAGAAGAGAATAGCGCCAAGGAAAAAACCAAGTTTGAAGCTCACCAAGATACCATTAAGATATGGTTTGATAAGAAGTCTCTTGGTGAGAAAGACTTCCAAGTTGGAAATATGGTTATCAAATGGGATAAGTCGCATGAGGATAAAAGAAAACATTCAAAGTTCCAACAATTGTGGCTTGGACCTTTCATGATCAAAGAAAAAATGGCCAAGGAACTTACTGTTTGAAAAATATTAAAGGGGACATTGAACTCCTCCTCGTTAATCTCCAAATACTGAAACACTACATCAACAATCCCTCGGGGCATATCCCTCCTTATATATAAATAAAGAGGGTGCTTTTGTTTTTTTTTTATTTCTGCTCAGTTTTGTTTCAATTTTTGTTTGCATATTATTTCACATTTGATTCAATAGTTCGCAGTTTGTTTTATTTTGAGTCTTTCATTTTCTCTCTCTTGAGAACTACCACCCTGAATTTCTCAAATGCTTGATATCTTGGGCCTAAATACACCTTAAAGTATAACACATTTAGTGTCAATAGCCTAAGAACTTTGCAACCTAGCTTCCAAACATAACCCCATTCCTTACTATATATCATTGGTGTGCATCACTTCAAGTCAGGTCTAGTAGTGGAACATAGTTCTTCAACACATGAGCATTTTACATTTAAAATGTGACAAAGAAAGGAGCCAAGGTCCTTATCTAAGAACATATGTTTTACATATTTCTGGACTTAGAGGAAATGGTTTAGGAAAGACATTTGTAGTACTCCAGAGAATGTTAATAAGGAAGTTCACTCATCTATAATCAAATTGGAAAATATCACCATCACAAGTGTCATCCCTCGTTCCTTTAAAGGAAGACTAGAATCCCCCCATCCACCTCTCTTTGAACTTTAGAGAATTAAATTTTAAAAGGTAAAGGATTGGGGAAAGGCATTCTAGATCACGTGGGACATGCAAGTATCTCCATCGTGGCTATGGATGCTTTTTGGCAATGGAGCAAGGCTTGTGACACTAGGGTGACTCCATTGGGGTTATGGATGCTCACTGGCAGCGGAGCAACACTAGGTAATTGCATAATAACTTGTATTTTCAACATTTCGTTGTGGCTCACCTCCCACAACAACCCATTTTATTTTTAAATGGGCCCCCATTATATTATTATTATTTTCTTACAATGGGTAGATTTTGGCTTCACTAATAAGGTAGGAATATGGAGACGATTTTCCTATCACTTATACAGTCTATGGATTCTTCGTGAATAGAAACCCATAAGATGAAGTAAAAAATAATTCCCCTGATGCTGCACTCTTCAACCCTTCTACCCAAAGTTTATTGTTCCCCCCTCTCACAATAAGAACCCAATCCTTGTTTTAATTATTCGACATGATAGATATATCTCTTTCATTTTCAGCCTAAGTCGTGATGGATTCAGAACAAACCCTCACACTATCTTTCAGTCCAATAGAAACCTTCCCGATGTTCTCATCGGAAAGGGTTCTATCAGAATCTTCTCCGTCGGAGTATTTCTCTCCACTCATCACTCAGGACTTCAACCCTCGCACTCTTATAGATTTGACACATAAAATTCACTCCTTACATGACATACCACAGTTTGAAATATCTAAATCCTACGTGTACCCAACACCCCTGAGTTGTTACAACATGTTTGATCGTGACCTCACTAAGTGGAATCCTAAGATTGGCCCTTTTTCTTGTTTATAGATCTTAGATCACTTATCTTTTTCTTTTGAGACTCTTCACTACTCATGGTAGTGAAGGAATATTCCTTCGATACCATCCTCGTTGGATTCCTATTGGTCCCTTATCCTTTCGAACTCCGAAACCCAAACATCTGACAATGTCTTTCTAAGCCTTTCAACTTTCGCGTTTGGTATATATTTCTAGGATAAAGATTATTCCTTCGATGCCTTGTCTTTGGAGTTTAATTTAAACCTTACCTCAATGAACTTTGACGCCACAACTCTGATTGGTCCCACCTTCCCCACAACATTGCACATGTGTCAGATCAACACACCTTTCTATAGAAAAGGGGAATATGCTCTCGATACCCCTCCCACCAGAGCTCAAACTGATCCTCAAGTTTTCCCACTTTGATCCTACGATTCTGATTATTATCTTTTTGAATTCAAACCCCCCGTAGACTCTGATACATGGATTTGGTCAACTGCCTATCTTAATTATCATTAATGATAGAGATTGAGGCTGGATTTAGTAACAACTTTCGTACATAGACAAGTTATGTCACATTTACAGGCATTTTAATACCTCTTAATAGCTATAAACCCTTATTTCAAGACCAATCTTCTTCCAAAAGTTTGTAAATGTCGTTCTACTCTTATTCACTAGGTGTACTATGTGACCATTTCCTTGGCTCAATTACAAGATTAATCAACCTCCTATCATGACAAGCCAGAATCTGAAAGACCAAAGGGATCTATTTATTTCCAGTCATCCTCTTCCCTTGAAACATCATCTTTCCCAAATGAGACCTTGGTGATGGACACTACCCCCCACATCTATGAAGATCAGAGTCCCACATATGAGGATATCTAGATAATTTTCAACTCGAGTGATTTTCCTATGGAGGATGAGAACATAGAAATATATCAGAACATCCAAAAAAGTTGCATTCATCTAGTTTCTTCCCAACCAAATATTTTCCCATACAACGAGGTCGTGCAATGGTGTTTCAATCAATTCGACGTAAACACTGCAACCATTATGAGAAAACAAAGGAAGCGTGTGGCCGACCTAAAGCCTAAAGACATCAGGTTGAGATACCATCTACCCATTCCCACCCGTGCTCTCAATGAACCATTCTTGAAAGGATTCACCCAAGGAAACAAAGGACCAGTGAAGCTAATGAAACATTGGTGGGCCGATGAAGATGAGACCCTAAAACAAGGACAAACATTGGTTACCACCCATAGACTCAAGGAACTGTATAAATTTTTAGTAGCCATGCTATGTCGTCTTTATGGTGAAGAGAAAAGCACACACTTCCAGAACAATTAGTTGTCACTATCCCATACCATCATTAAAACAGTACACGTGTTCAACTGGGAAGACATATTATCCTTCAACATCCGTTTCCACATGAAGAACATCCCATGTATGAAAAAACCTTGTTTTTACATGTCTTCCTACCTAATTGATGGTATCTATTCCTCTGTGCAATTTCTTGACCTAGGGTGGAACTAGGACCAAAACCAACCCCTTATTCATGTGTAATTCTCTGAGCTCTGGAGAATTAATTACCAGAGATATTTTTATGACATTTGTAATCTTTGTCTCACCCCTCTACACTCTATTCTATTTTATTTTCCAAGGCATAGAATTTCTTTTGAAGCTAGGACTAGGATGAAGGGGATAGTTAACTAGTTCCTATGCAAATACTATTCATATATTAGGGTGTATGGCACCATCGAAGCCCCACACCTTTTACCCTACTTTGTCCCAGACCGTTTGCTAATGGGAGATATTTCTTACCAAACCATGGGGCCAAGGGTCACCTCACTACTCCTTATTAGAAGCAAAAATGTCTAGCATGTTTTCCCAATCCACATAGGGAACTACACCATTTCCAACGACCCACATGCAAGAAAGGAGGAAAAAACCCTGCAAGATCTACACATATGCCTAGGAGAACCTAAAGGCCATGACCCACATGAGCTTGTTGTCAGTCATGTCAGATATATTGGGCTCACCCACTCCAACATCCATGTAGTTGATTTTGATGAAGATAGATTTAAAGGAATATTATGGTATGAAGAAGCACTACAAAAGATACACAATGATGACTCTCGGAAGGAGCTTGAATGTGAACAAGAGGAAATGAAGAAAGTGACAATCGACCAGTTCCATATATTTCTCCAAAAAGAACAAGTCGAAAACAACGTTAAAGAGAAGGAAAAATCTAGAAAAGAGGAAAATTTGGAACATAAGAGACTCTGGGATGAAGAAGAATATCAAAGAAGATAAGTCGAGGAGGAAAGAATCAAAAAAGAAAATGAACTTAAGGCAGAACAAGTAGTATTTCAAATGAATAAAGTTGAAGAAGCCAAGGAAAATAAATTGGTTGATGAGGCAGAGGCAAAGATATTGGTCAAATAATTCAAATTTAAATGGGAAATTGAAGAAGCCAAGGCTAAGAAAAAGGTAGATGAGTTGTTGAAACAATACCAATTGCAAGATTTGAGTCAGACCCCAAACACTCCATAAAAACCAAATTTGGGTATTGTGAACATGCCGCCGCAAGAATACACTCCTCTCAATGCTATTCCGAGGGATTATTATTTTTCTTCTCAAGCCTTGAATTTTGAGGGCACTGTGATCACTATTGGAAACTTCTATTATGACAATAAAAAAGGAGAATTGAGAAGAGATTGAGTAAAAGGAAAAGAGGAGAATACACCAAATCCAAGTCGTCTGCAAGGAGAATATTATAATGGAAGGAAGGGATCGATCCTGAAGAGAATTTTGTTCAAGCATCCTATGCCCTCCACGCTTTTACAAGACTAAATTCCTTGTCTATCATTGAAGTAGTCAGTTCCCTAAACATTGCCAAAACATGGTGACAAAGTTGGAGGCATAATTAAGAGATGTGAAAAATAGACTTTCTTCAGAGTTCGAGAACGATGGAAGAGTAAATGACAGTCTCAATAAAGAAAATTTGAACAGATCCCTACAAGAGTAGAGAGATCAGATGAATGCAGATTTCAAAATAGTTATCAAGATCCAACAGGACACCCATAATAGAGAATTAGAAGCATAAAGAAAAAATATCAAAATAGCCATGGAGGAAAACATGACATCTACACTTGTTGTAGATACTATCAAAACCCAGGCACTAGAGATAAATGAAAGATTTGAAACTGAGCAAAAGAATTCCTCAATCTGCTCGGTAACATACAAACTGGTCGAGAAGAACAACTCAGGCTACAAGATAAACTAGTAGATATTAAAGGAAGGTATCAGGGACCCCATGAGACTTTAGAGAAGTTGCTTAGTGGGGAAGATATGTGCGAGGCTCCCCCCACTGCAATACCAATATACTTTGATAGAGAAAGAATATGATATAAGATATTCTTTGACACTTTTAATCCCCTTTTCAAGAATGTACAAGCCACCCAAAAGGAAGAAATTCATGTCTTCATAAGGCTATGGAACAACTTGAGTGATCTCATGGAAGAAATTATGATGTAGTCATTGCCCCCTATTTATGAAGCAACACCCGCCACCGCCATAATTGTTGAGGTGGAAGAAATCAAAGAAATCATCCAAGTAAGCATACAAAGTTTAAATCAGATTGAAAGAGAATATTTTGAAGGAACACCTATTAATATCTACCCAACTCACCAGTAAAATCCAACACTTTGTTAAAAACACAATAAAGGAGTTACATCAAGAAGTGTCTACCAAAGTTTGCAGTGGAGAGTTAATCATGGAGAAATTGCAATTGGGAAAGATTGAGGAGATTATGAAACATTATTCCCTCTGGGAAGAATATCAAGATCAGATGTAGGGGCAGAGCAGTTCATGATAATAAAATTCCACAATTGTACCTAGATGTCTCTTTTCTCTGCTATCATTATCTTGTTTTCCAATTTGTAACATGAAGAGTCATTTTGTAAAACGACCCTAGTTTCATAATTGCAATATTATCATTTAAAAAATCACTCCTCATTATAAAAGGGAGGACTGCCCATAAGAAAGGGCTTTTGGTTTTTGAATTTAATGGGACAATATTTTTACTTCGTGTGAATTTAAACGTGAAAACATTTTCGAAGATTGTGGTGTTAATTTGTATGAATGTGACTATTTAATTTATGCATGTTTATTTCTATAGTAAGTGAACACTGGTTTATGAACTACTTCTGAATTAATGTTCTCATTTTTACAGTTACCATGATTTTTGAATTGAGTACAACAACGATGTGATGCGGTTAATTAATCAATTACTTGATTCTAACTTGTTATGTTTTTAAACATTCGTGTTACTTGTATTATGAATTTCGTTTGTGCAAGTAAGTAAATATTTCACTGTATTCATCCTTTTTAGTTTTCTCCTAATAAGGATAGGGTAGTATAAAACATAATAGAGACTTCATCTTAGAAATGGAATCATTCATCTTATCTTAGAATTATTTAGTTGGGATTTTCATTTTTAATTCATCTAATAACCTTTGGTTCTTAGATTCATATTTAGTTAGCATATTAGTTTGATTGGTAACCAGGCCAAAATATGGTCAGAAATTCTATCCCAAATGAGAGTGGGTCTAATTGGGACCCGACATTAGACATTTTCCCTCATCTTATTGAAAGGGTCATTTTGTCCTGTCAACAAAAATGGTGCTAGGAGGGACACAAAACTGAATGGATGCAAATAGAAGCTCAAACCCTTCTGGTTATGTTCTGTAAGTAAAAATTTCCTCGGCAAGTGATTCCCACCAAATTCAATCTGAGCACACTTTCCTTCATTCAGAGTAAGTTGTGAACATGCCAGCTCAGGTCAGCACTCACCGTAATTCCGCTCATCCCAAATCTACCTTTTCTTCTCCACAACCTCATATCCTAACAATCTCGGAGATTTACACCATAGTCAGACACTCAATTGAATGTACCAACCATGCACTAACCAGGACACTGAGAAGGCAGACCGAAAAACTCCCCCTAGACTACTATCTTCCTGAGAATTAGGAAGACTTTCACAATACAGATCCTTTCTTCACCAACCTAGACATCTATCAAGGAAACCCTTCATTTGGAATCCCTGAGTATTGTGTACTTGAAGACGCTTTTGATTTTCCTGAGACTTCTGACTTTGACCTTGAATATTATTTGTTAACTAGTGGAGTAGGAGGTAGACCACCCTCTCCTCCCAAATAACCACCTTACACTCCAAGAAACGAGTCAGAAGAAAACTCCAAATAAATAAATGAGTCTGAGAGAAAACCAAAGAATAACCCACATCATATTATCGTATATCAACCTCCAAACATGGCTGGAGAAAATGCAAACCAGAATCCACCTCCCTACCATCCATGGTTGTTTTTGTTTGAGTTACTTCACACACACCTAGGATTTATTTTTCCTAAGTTTTTTCCTTTTTTAATAGTCATAATTAGTCATTATCCAATCTCCTATATTTTAGGGGAGAATATTCCACCTGGAGAATATTCTCTTCAGTTGACACTTCAATTTGACTAGTTGAGTTGAGTATAGATGTTGCATTGGTTTTGTCACCATGCAACATTGGGATCATCACCAACTAATGCACACTTGCCTTGGGATCATCACCACATTGGCACATTACCCTTGATTTCCTAAGTTAACGCCTCACTACTCTTTGTTCAGATAGTTAACTGAAGACTAGTTGACTAGTTAACTCAACTGGGTGGCAGTTCACTCCCGTAACTACTTGAGAGACTAGACTAGGTGGAAGTTTAATCCCGTAACTGCTGGTGTGTGTCCATATCACTCTATACCATCACTATGGCTCATTAGTTACTCATTTATCTTATATATATTGTAAATTATTCACTCTTTGAGTGTGGAAAACGGTTAATGAGAATTCTTCCATTCTTTCTCTCTCGCTTCTTCTTTCTCAATCTCTTGAAAATTTGTGTGGTATTTTCTAGATAGATCTATTCTGTGCAGGTTTAACACATTTACATGGTATCAGAGCCGACGGACTGCTAAGAAAAAGCTACACCAAAAATTTTTGCAGGTACAAAATATTGAAGACAACAAAAAGATGGATTATTCGCCAGAAATACTTCTCATGCCTCATAACTATTTGGAATGGAAGCCAACAATTCTGCTTATGCTCAGATGCAGAGGATTGTACCAAATAACTATGGCAATGGAAGTAGAGTATGATTTCGTCAATAAGAAAAATGACTTTCTCAATAGACAAGATATGGCCATAGGATGTATCCTCTATTTTATTTCTCCCGAAATTCTCCATCAAGTATATGATGAATCACAAGAATTCATTCCAAATGATTTATGGAGCAAATTGGAGGTTTTATTTGGGAATAAGGAATAATTCATGCAAAATGTTGATACGATAGAGAATGTAGAAAAGCCACTGGAAGATAAATCATCTTAGTTTGAAGAGCCTTCTACACAAGTATCTACAAAAAATTGTATTCCAATAATTGAAGATGATGTCTACTCCATTTCATATTTGTTTTCTGAATTTCATGTGGAAGATATATGGCATGCATCTCAGGGGTCACATGCAGACACTTTTGCATGCACCATGCATGCATCTCAAGAGACAAAAAGGGAGCCGCGCACATCAGACTCCATTCTGATATTTTATGATAATAATTTGCATAAACAAATTGGATATTTGAATTCCTCTCAGGAAAATATTCAATCTCACAAAAACAATCATCCAAAATGGAGTCTGGAAAGTGAAGTTATGATCTTTTTAAAATCAATAAAATTTCAGCATTTTTTCGGAAACGGACGCACAATTTTCAAAGTTTCATCCAAACTTTATTTGGATATTATTCATTACAAGAAGACAAAGTGGATATGTGTGGACATATCAATGATGCATATACTTCATCAGATCCATGCAAACATCTACATATTCAACAAAATCTTCAACAAGCACAAACTTGCACAGTTGCGAGGTCTTCTTGGAGTGAAGGATAGGGTTGCTTAGCAATTGTTTTTTGTTCCTTCTCAAGTTTTATTTTTACATACATTGTACCTTAAGGGGGGGGGTTTCCCATGAGGTTTTCCCTCTTTCCTCATTTATTTCAGTGTATATTTTGTATTTGGGTACCTATGGCCTCATTGTCGGGATCCATTCTTTATTTTCACCATAGTGATGTTTAGGGGGGGTGTTGGAGTTACTTCACACACACCTAGTATTTATTTTTCCTAAGGTTTTTCCTTTTTTATTAGTCATAATTAGTCATTATCTAGTCTCCTATGTTTTAGGGGAGAATATTCCACCTGGAGAATATTCTCTTCAGTTGACACTCCAGTTTGACTAGTTGAGTTGAGTCTAGATGTTGCATTGGTTTTGTCACCATGCAACATTGGGATCATCACCAACTAATGCGCACTTTCCTTGGGATCATCACTAGACTGGTGCATTACCCTTGATTTTCTGAGTTAACTCCTCACTACTCTTTGTTCAGATAGTTAACTGAATACTAGTTGACTAGTTAACTCAATTAGGTGGCAATTCACTCCCTTAACTGCTTGAGAGACTACACTAGGTGGCGGTTTACTCCCGTAACTGCTGGTGTGTGTCTAGATCACTCTAGAACATCACTATGGCTCATTAGTTACTCATTTATCTTATATATATTGTAAATTATTCAATCTTTGAGTGTGGAAAACGGATAATTAGAATTCTTCTATTCTTTCTCTCTTGCTTCTTCTTTCTCAATTTCTCTTTGCAAATGTGTGTGGTATTTTATAGCTAGATCTATTTTTTGCAGGTTCAATAGATTTACAATTTTTTGACGTGGTTTTTGTACTGGGGATTCAACATGACATGCCCAAACACCCCGAGAAGTTCCTACCGAAATTCAACCCTGACAAATAATATTCAACTAAAAACCATGTAAAGAAATTCTTGTTGGCTATTAGATTACAGAACATCCAACATGAAGACGTCATCTATCGCTTGTTTCCCCTTACATTTGAAGATAAAGCTTCAACCAAGTACTTCTCTCTAGAAGAAGCCTCCATTACGAATTGGAGAACATTCTAAACCATATTTCTCATGAATTTTAGGGAAAATAAGACACCAACCACCTGGGTTATAGAACTATCAAGTGTCAAGATGGATTCGAAATAACTAGTGAATGATTACAATCAATGTTTCCTTACTTCGTTGAAATGAATGCACATCAGATTATTGTATATCAACCCCCAAACATGGCTGGAGAAAATGAAAAATAGAATCCACCTCCCTACCATCCATGGTTGTTTGTTGATGCGGTTTTTGTACTGGGGATTCAACATGACATGCCCAAACACCCCGAGAAGTTCCTATAGAAATTCGACCCTGACAAATAATATTCAACTAAAAACCATGTAAAGAAATTCTTGTTGGCTATTAGATTACAGAATATCTGACATGAAGACGCCATCTATTGCTTGTTTCCCCTTACATTTGAAGAGAAAGCTTCAACTGGGTACTTCTCTCTAGAAGAAGCCTCCATTACCAATTGGAGAACATTCAAAACCATTTTCTCATGAATTTTAGGGAAAATAAGACACCAACCACCTGGGTTCTAGAATTATCGAGTGTCAAGATGGATTTGAAATAACTAGTGACTGATTACAATCAACATTTCCTTACTTCATTGAAATGAATCCACATCAGATTATCGTATATCAACCCCCAAACATGGTTGGATAAAATGCAAACCAGAATCCACCTCCCTACCATCCATGGTTGTTTGTTGATGCCGTTTTTGTACTGGGAATTCAACATGACATGCCCAAACACCCCAAGAAGTTCCTACCGAAATTCGACCCTAACAAATAATATTCAACTAAAAATCACACAAATAAATTCTTGTTGGCTATTAGATTACAGAACATCCGACATGAATATGTCATCTATCGCTTGTTTCCCCTTACATTTGAAGAGAAAGCTTCAACCGGGTACTTCTCTCTAGAAGAATCCTCCATAACCAATTAACATTCGAAACCATTTTTCTCATGAATTTTAGGGAAAATAAGACACCAGCCACTCAGGTTCTAGAACTATAGAGTGTCAAGATGGATTTGAAATAACTAGTGAATGATTACAATCAATGTTTCCTTACTTCGTTGAAACGAATCCCACGTGCCTCTAAACCTGTTGAAGATGTAACTATTGAATTATACACCTCTTATTTACCTATGTCCATGTCCATGTCCATGTATGTAAAAAAATATCAGAAAGGCACTCTAGTAGAATATTTTCAGGAGGCCCTTAAATTTGAAAAGAATATGATGAGTTTAAAAGGGAGTTCTAACTTAGAGCCCTCTAAAGAAAAAGGTAAGGGTAAAGATTCTGTGTCTAAACCCAGTGAAGATAAAAGGCCTTATGATTCAATGGATATGGAATCTCTTTAGAGGATCACTAAGAAATTATCCAATGATATGATAGACTTGAAGAAAGGTGGTGGAGAAAAATCCTCTAGCTAGAAAAAATTCTTTAGGTTCCCCCCCCAATAAAGATAAAAAAAATCCACCAACTAACAAAAGCACTCCTTCTCAAACAGAAGGAATTAAAATGGAAGATATTTTCTAGGCTCTTAAAACCTAGGCAATAGAAAATATAACTAAAGTTGAAGAAGAAAGAGAAGAAAGTCAGGAACAACAAGAACAACCTTAGGAATCTCAAGAGCCTGAAGAGAAACAGTTAAATTAATTCTAGGATATTTCTTATGGTGGGGATGAAGAATAAGTTGAAGAGGTACACATTTCAAAAAACATTATTACTACTAGGAGTACTAACAAGAAGGCTTTTGATAACACCCCCGATACTGATAATCCTACTTCTCCCACCATGCCCATTACCAAACAACCATCTTCTCCAACCAACACTACTCCTAATCCTTCCAAGACCACATATTCCAACCGTTAAATGACTGAGAAAACTCCAAAACCCAGTGCTTCTTCCATACCCCTAGCCAGGTTGGAATATGATTTTCTAGAAGATCTGAAGAAGAATAAAGCCAACATTTCCTTGTTTGATCTTATGAATATTCCACAAATTCAAGAAAATTTATTAAAACTCTGCAAGGGAAACCTTCCACTGGAATGAGAGAAATTAATGTTGGAGCAAAGAAGGGAACAACCAAGGCAAGCTCTTCTAACAATAACACTCCATCTAAGATTAAAATAACAACAAATGTGTCCCTAACCGGACATAGGTCCAAATCTACTACCCCTCCTTTCCTCACTACTTTTGAAATATTTAATAGGAATGTTCATAACTGTATGGTAGACTCTGGAGCCTCTTCCAATTTCATTCCCCTCGAGGTCTGTGAGAAGATTAATGTCAAACCTGAACCATCTGACATTCAAATTATTCAGTTAGACAAAACTAGAGTTAAAGTTATTGAGGGATTAGAAAATGTCTTGATCAAGATGTCTGCTAATCCAAAAGTTCACCAAACTATTGATATAATAGTATTAGACATACCTAACAACTATGGCATGCTTTTAAGTTGGGATTGGTCAGCTATGTTGAATGGTTATTTTCTACTACTTGTTCTCATTTATGGCTCCCTTATAATGGTAAAATGAATAAGATCATAATCGACAAGGAGAGGTATTTGAAACATGTTGTTACTGACCTGAATGACCCAAATGAACTGGTACTATTTAACAACTCAATTTTGGGTAATTATTCATATGAAACATTTTTTGGAAATTTTACAGCTGAAACATCATCTCTTGCGAAATCTAACACAAAATTTGGAATCCTTCATTTTACCCAGATTTTCGATCCCAACTGTAATATAATAGATTAGACTAACAATTCCTCTGATGTACAACCTAACATAGTTTTTAAGGATAGACTAGAAATGTTGGTTAATTCTACTAACTCCACCAAAAAAAATATATATGAAAACTTAAAATCAAATGTGGTAACAAAGAAAGGGGATCCTTACATGTGGACACTATATTTTGACAAATCGAAATCTTTAGAAGGTGTAGTTATTGGTTTCATATTGAAAGATATGAAAGGAAGAAAGACATTAATTGTATGCAAACTAGAATTCCCATGCACCAATAATATTGTTGAATACAAAGCCTTACTGCAAGGACTAAGAAAGGCAGTAGATTTGAAAGTAAAAAAATCAAGGTATTTGGTGATTCTGAAATTATCATAAAACATGTAAGGAACACCATTCATTGTCTTTCAATTCATTTGAAGCATTATCAATTAGAGGTTTGGGAATTGATCAAATCCTTTGTTGTGTTTAACATTAGTTTTTTACCTTGTTCACTGAAATGTGATGTCAATTTGCTAACCAATGTAGCATCTAGGTTAATACCCTTAGATGGATTGATGCTTGACACTTTCTTTGTTGAACTTTTGTACAGGCCTTCGATCTCTGACAACATCACTAATTGGAGAGTATTTGACGATGACCAACAACTTATGAACTTTTTACACCTCAAAGATACTTTCAAAGACTCTATTATAGATGAAGGCCAACATGAACAAATGGTGAATCTAGATACTATTGACCCAACTCAATCAAACAACCCATTAAGTGTGTCCAATAGTATACCCAGAAATGTAGTAAGATTGGAGAAACTCTATGATCTCCAGGATAAATTCAAGAAAGCCACAAATTTCAAGACCAAGAGTTCATCCATGCAGTTTGAAGTGGTGAACTTGGGGACAAATACTATGCCTCAAAACATTAATCTGGGAAGAAATTTCTCTCATGAAAAATAAGTCTTACATAAAATTATTCAAATAATACAAAGACATATTTTCCTAGACCTATGAGGATCTCTAGACATATGACGCCAAAATCATACAACACATCATCCCCATGAAGCCTCTGAAAAAATAATTTCAACAAAAACTGAGGAAKATGCACCCCTACCTTGAGCCTCAAGTCAAAGTAGAATTGAATAAGTTGTTGGATGCCAAAATTGTATTCCTAGTCAGGCATACACAATGGATCTCCAACCTAGTACTAGTAAGAAAAAAGAATGGGGATATAAGGCTTTGTATTGACGTCAGGAATCTAAATAGAGCCTTAGAGAAATATAATTACACAGTACCTATGATGGAGCAAATTCTACAGTGTGTGTCCGACTCTAAGATTCTTTCCCTTTTAGATGGATTTTCTGGTTATAACCAAGTCTTAGTGGCCTATGAGGATCAACATAAAAACAAGTTTTCAGACTAAGTGGGGAACATATGCTTACAGAAAAATGCCATTATATATCATCAATGTTGGAGAGAAATTCTAGAGGATCATGGACATCGCCTTCAGGGGTATACTTGGATATTTTGTTGTGGTATATCTCGATGATGTTACTATCTTCTCAAGGGACCAAAAATACCATATAACTCATTTGAAGAAAGTATTCAATAGGTGCAAAAGATATGGTATCTCTCTCAACCCTAAGAAATTTGTTTTTGTTGTTGATGAAGGAAAACTGCTAAGGTTCATTGTTTCCAAGCATGGTATGAAAATTTAACCTGAGAGAACTGAATCTATTGCTAAGATTCCTCCCCCTCATAATAATAAATCCATGTAGTCATTCCTGAGAAGAATAAATTTTATGAGACGATTTGTCCCCAGTTTTTTTCTGAAACAGTAAAACCCATGCAAGACATGATAAAAAAGAATGTTGAATTTATATGGGGATCTAAAGAAAAAGAATATTTTGATAAGATCAAATCATACATAATGCAAGTTCATGCATTGTTAATATCAGACTTCAGTCGAGAGTTCATCCTCTACAACTTCACTTCCGACATCGCATTTGTAGTTGTTTTAACATAGAAGAACTAGGAAGGAAATGAATTCCCTGTGGATTTTATGAGTTTTGGCTTACAAGGAGCATAACTAAACTACCTAGAAGTGGATAAACAAGCCTATGTTGTATTCAAACCTTTCAAACACTTCAGGCCATTCTTACTCAAATATAAGACCAAATTTATTGTTCATTACCCTACTGTCATGAATCTCCTAATACAGAAAGACTTAGCATAAAAGAGATCAAATCGGATTACAACTTTACATGAGTACGACCTAGAGATTAAACTTGTGAAAATCATCAAAGGCCAGGGGTTATGCAAACTGGTTGTTGAATCTACAAGCAATGAATTACATGAAGATGCTTTGTATCAGGATCAAGAACTGTACGCAGAGAGGTATATTGCATCCTTGTTAACTTTGACCAATGGTTTAATGAAATGAAATATTACTTAACCCATGGTTCAACCCATCATTATATAGATCCCAAGAAGAAAAGAGTCCTCAGACTCAAGTCAACTCAATATCATCTCATCCAAGGAATTCTTTTCAAAAACAATTAGGATGGATTTTTTATGAGGTGTCTTGAGACAAAGGATGTAGAAAAAGCATTATCGGAACTTCATGATGGCCCGACTGGCGGACATTACGACAGAGACACCACTTC
Organism: Picea sitchensis; assembly: GCA_010110895.2. Lineage (NCBI taxonomy): Eukaryota > Viridiplantae > Streptophyta > Pinopsida > Pinales > Pinaceae > Picea > Picea sitchensis. The sequence goes on from SNQJ01S0007118.1 coordinate 143,676, forward strand.
TCACAAAATCCTCAAAGTTGGCTATTATCGGCCCACGTTATTCAAAGATTCTCATGCATATGCAAGGAAATGCCAACAATGCCAAAAGTCAGCCGAGAGAGAAAATAAAGATGGTTTTCCCTTGCAACATGTGATCATCGAATGCCCCTTTGAACAAAGGGGGCTGCACGTAATCATGGAAATCAATCATTCTTCCCAACTGCACAAATACATCTTGATAGCTACTGACTATTTCACTAGATGGAGCGAAGCAATTCCCTTGAAGACTTTCAACGAAAACCAGGTGACTTCGTTCCTTGAATATCATATTATCACCAGGTTTGGAATTCCTGAATCATTAGTCTTTGATAATGCCAAATATTTTTCTTCTCTGAAATTGACTGAATTTTCTCTAGAATAGAATCTTAAGGTTAAGTATTCAATGAATTACTACCCACGAGGGAATGGTTTGGCAGAGTCAAATAATAAGAACCTCATTAAAATTCTCAAGAAAATTGTCAATGATCATCAAATAAATTAGTACCTTGCCCTTCAAAACACCCTGTAGGATGACATAGTGACTCCCAAGTCATCTATTAGTAACTCTCCTTTCTTCTTGGTCTATGGACATGAAGCCACTGTGTCTACCCATACTTTCCTACCCACCTTGCAACTGGCCCATTCTTCCCAAGACAAGGCTTGCCCAGTAATACAAGAGAGATTAAACATGTTAAAATTGGAAGAAGGAAGGGGAAAAGATAAAATGAACCTAACACACCATCAAGAAATAATAAAAAAATGGTTTGACAAGTCAGTTGTGGGTAATAAATATTTTCAAGTGGGAGAACTCGTTCTCAAGTGGGACAAAGCTAGTGAACTAAAGGGAAAACACACTAAATTCCAAAAATTGTGGCTATGACCCTATCTGATTCACCAAAAATAGGTCCTGGTACTTTCAGACTTAAAACATTGGAGGGAGATGAGGAGGAGCTCCCGGTCAATGGCCAAATCCTCAAAAAATACTTCTCCTAATCACTGATGGTGATGTATCCTTGTACATAGTAAGGTTTTATCTGTTTTATTTTCCCATGTTGATCCGTATTTTATGAGAAAAACGAAATGAATACAGATTATTAACAAGTTCTTAACACATAATAATAGAGATACAGTAAAACTTTTTTTCTATTCAATAACGAAATAAGTTGAAACAGTAAAATGCAGCGGGAGCAAGCTTGCTGGAATGGTGGCGGCTTATCTCTGAGAAGAGATGTGACGGTTGCACTAATTCGTAAGAAGATAATTACAATGAGGATATGAAGTACTTTTTACCATAAGAAGGAATTCCAAAAACCCTATACATCGAAAAACCTAACCCTAGGAGATGAAGCGCCAAAAGTCATGTGGGCCCCGTTTGGGTAAGTTAGTACATCAACTTCCCGGGGTCGTAACTTTTGCATATGATATCCATTTTAGGTGTATGATAGCCCATTGGAAAGGTATCATCGAGGAGATTCATTTTAGGTGCAATATAGAAATAAATTTACTACTGCAAACCTTTTTTCCTAAAAAAACATCGTTTAGGGCCTCAAATGGCTCAAGAAGTGAAAACTACTAAAAATAGTAAATTACCAAAATTGTGAGAAAATTGTTTTGAGCCAGTTGGAAAAGGTGGGTGGCCACTGATATACACATGGATAAATCCTACCTCCTTAGGAAGAAATGGTCTCCATTGCATTGAGGTCCCCCATAAGATGAGGAAATTTCTGCTGAATTTGGCCCTGGGTGAGCCACTTGCCTTGGTGCAAGAGTTGCCCTGCTTTGACGACTCGATAAATCTGGATCCTTTGCTGTCGAGTGCCCTTGATATGTGTGTCCACAATCTGATAATTGTATGCATGTTGTATGCATACAGGTTTGAGCTCTGTTGGTGGCAGTTGTTCTGCTACTTCTGAGGTGTCTAATAATGGTGGGAAATAAGGGCGAAGAAGATCCACATTGAACATTGGTTGTAGGCCAAGGAAAGGAGGAATGTTGAGCTCA
>SNQJ01S0007118.1:160419-179525 GCA_010110895.2 Picea sitchensis
TTTACGTCCAAATCCCAAAGGGGTTTTATCCTTCATATCCTGCCATCTTCGTTGTTGCCATCAATGACAACAACCATCAACACGTATTCGTTGTTTGTTCAATATTTTCCAACAGGCTCTTCTCAAGGGAATTCAAGAAGCCACTTGTCAAGGTTACAACAAGCTCATAGTGGAAGGGGACTCGTAGATCATAATTTCTATGTTTTCAAAGCTTTTGAATAGCCCTCATCCTGCAAAGATCTCGCCTAGTTGGAGAATATTAAGCCACATTCAAATCCTTCAATCTATGATGTTTCCCCACTTGGTTCTTATCCCTTCTCATGTATGGCGAGAGGCAAATAATATTGCAGAAAAATTGAAAAACGTGGGGGTAGATTATCAAGAGTAGGATATTGATTTTGGGATCAACCACATACCAACTCCTCCCCTTCTCTAGGAATGTATAGCGATCGATCATATGGAAGGTATACCCCTGGATGGGGTGTTAACTCCGCATGAATGATTATTTTCCACCATGTTTCTCGAGTCACCACCTAGTATCATTTGTACTTCTCAAGACCGGTGGCTACAAAGCCTTTTAATTCCTTGGCAGTACATCCCTTTCAGGCCTACGATTATGTTATTGCGGTGATAAAACAAATCTTTGGCTCTTGTACTACTCATTCATTTGGGATTAATGCAACAATTATGCACAATTTTAATGCGGAGGACAATGGGTCATTTTTCCTGTACAAAGGCCCGTGCGGGGTTATTATGGTCATTGCATCCTTCGCTGGAAACAAGAAGTTCCATTTCTTCATTGTTGAGTGGTCCTTGGTCCCTTCTTTCTCCAGGAAATTGTTTCCTTTCATTCCAAGTCTGCCTCTTTCATGCAACATGCCTCATGAGAGAGCTAGGTCAAAGCGTGGTAGTGTCATTTTTCGAGTGCTTGTAATAGGCACTACTACTCGTCACCCTCCTTTGGCAGCTCTGATTCGATGCAGCATTCCATGAAGTATCAAGGAGGAGGGAAATTTTTCTGCTGTTCAAATTGAAGAGGAAAGATGGGGTTATGCAATTTTTGAGGAAGATCTTCCTCAATTGAGGAGGCTCCTTGGCGAAAATGCGTAGAAAAGAGAGACTAATTATGTAGAGCATAGGGGCAACAAAAATGATAGAATTCCAATGAAAAGTGAGCATTCTCCCTTGCATAGAATGGAAGAATGTCTCCTCCACTTTTCTAAAGACCAATTGCAGCTCATCTTTGACCTTCATCGAGATATGGCATAGAAAAAATATCATCATAACCATATGGAAATTAAAATTGGGGAACTCTATGACCATATTTCCAGTTCGTAGCAGAGCGTAATTGTTCCTGTGTGGGTGGATCATCCTCAACACCATGGCAGCAAGAATGCACCTGGATCATGATGCTCTCCCAGATATGTTCATGAATTTCTCTTATGGCTCATTTTCTAGTTTCTTTTTGTTTTAGTTTGTCTCAATTGATAGACAATATACTATGTTTAAAAATTTCAAATTTTGGTCATTCAGTCAATCTATTTTTGAAACTTAATTTATGGTGTTGGAGTTTGTTTCCTTTGTTGGCAGCACTGGCATCGAAAAAATGGCTATGCACTGGTTTGCTTTTTTTAATAGAAGGTAATAATGTTGTTTAGAAAGTGTTAATGATGTTAAGGAGGAATTCTCATATGTAGTTGAGTTTACTCAAAATTTCATTTTCCATGAGCAATTAAAGAATTCCAACAGCTTTGTGATGCACATCATTCATCCTACTCTAGGACTTGATACCAATGGCTATCATGAAATAGTTTGCAAATTAATAGACGAGTTTCTAAATCTTATTGCGAGGAACAATACCATAAAAAAAACATTGAATTGAAGGAGATTGTTAACATCCCAAAGCTAACTTGCACACTGTGTATTTCATGTTATTGAGGTTGTACATAGAAAATCAATCCCAAGTGAGGTTGGATGTTGCTAACTTATCCCTCTTGAGCATGTACAAGTCCGTACAACTTGTATGCCTTTCTCCCTCCAAGGTAGTGGGTTGTGTGTTGGAAAGTGTTTGTTGAGCATTGGTATGTGAGTTGGATAGTGGAAATGGTTAGCATCTTTATCATCTAAAGACCAATGAATACAATTTGAAGTGCAATAAGAATTCCATTGACTCTATGTTGGATTTTTTCATATAGACGTCAATTGCATTGATAAATTAGCAACAAATTGTGATCATTCTCTCCCTCCATCAGTTGTGGGTATTCTCCATAGTTGAGGTGACATCCCACTCCAATCAGTTGTTGTCACTTGTTTATTTGGTCTCTTTCTCTCAAATTGATTTGCTTGTCACCATCGAATTTGTTTATTTTGTGCTTTTAATTAATGCTTGAAAAGGAATTACTATGGGGAAAGTGTTTACCTTCTTATCCAGTTATCATTAATTGTTAGAACCATATATGTATCCGTGTGAATTTTTGTTGGGTTGTATTTTACTTATGAGCCAAGCTGTGAGGATATGAGGTTGATCCAAGAGAAATAGTCAGTTATTCCATTGTCTTGCCTTTTAATTCAAGAAGCCAATTAAATTGATTATTAAATGGAGTTGTTCATTCATTGGAGTTATGAGAAAAGTGTTTGGAATTGTTAGCGTTTAGTTCAAGCCAAACTTACTGGATAGTTGGCAAGTTAATGCATAGAAATCTAGACCGTTGAATTGAACATTTTTTCTAGCATTAAAACACATTGAGTAAACAATTGGAATCCATTTCTTGCAGAATTAGAGACTAACACTTCATCACTCAGCTCAACCATATATCTCAAATTTTTAGAGACTAACACTTCATCACTCAACTCAACCATATATCTCAAATTTTTGAGTAGTTGGATGTTCTTTCTATTTTTAAAGAGAAGTATGAATGAAGGAATTGGCAAGTGGATTTGAATTCCAACTAGGGTTTTGCACAAATAATAATTTTATTGACACCACATAAAGTGAGTTGACCTTCGTTAAGAACTCATCCACATCTACACATATTGAGGGAAGCCTAGCCAAGCCAATCCATGTATGTATTCTTGGTGATTAAAAATAGTGAAACTTGATCTAGAAGTCCTAATTATCACTGCATTGTCAGTTGGTTGTTTCATGTGCAAATTACACTAAAGATGGAGGCCTTGTAATTAAGACTAAGCAGGGTTTATATAGAACAAAGTTCATTTCCGCAGAGGATATGTGTTGGTGGAATGAGATATAAGTCCCTCATTTATGAATCAATAGTCACAGGATATTGTAGGGGCAATAGAAATATTGGAGAAAGACATACCACCATTTTTCCTACTTGTAAAGAGAAAATCGAAAAGGAAGAAATCAATGGGACAATCACTACCTCGATGCAGTCCATAGTTTGTTCAAGTTTTGTACTAAATATAATGAAATTGAGAGATATGTATATACAGGTGACATGAGGTATTCTATGAATATGAAGCTCGAGCTTGCCCTTTGTGAATTTATTGGTGTTGATCATGTATATTTAGATACTACATATTGCAATACAAAATTCATGTTCCCATCCCAGAAAGAATATATAGAATACATAACAACTATTTTACGTAAAATTATGAGGGAACAAATTTATTCAATTAATATTAACAGCGAAAAGATCCTAAAAAATCATTTATTTTGTTTCTTATCTTGGCATATGTTGTTGAGAAGAGAAAATTTTGACGACCGTGTCCAGGCTTTGTAATTTCTTTGTGCATGTTGATGAGACAAAATTGTACTTTTGAAGTGCTTAGATTTGACGAATGTTGACGAGGTTTTCACTATGGATGTTGCAGCACGAAATGTTCATAGATTGAGTTGGAATGCCCTGGGAGAAACATGGCCTTATTTTAGGCCAAATTGGGGTAATACGGAAAGATTATGCGTGAGAGGGGGTATAGCCAAATTGTTGGTTTTGTGCCGACTAGGTGGATGCATGAAGTGCAAAAGTATAGTTTTCATGTTAGAGTGAATGGTTGCTTCGAGGTCCATCTTGTTCTTTATAGAGAACATTTGAATTCTAATGAGCTTAGAGAGTATGTGGAGTTTTTACATCCCAATTATATTTTAACCTTGTACAATAAATTAATATAAATAGATTCTTAATAAAAACAAAAAAGACACAGTGGCACACAAACACATTACACAGATTTTTACCCTGGAAATCCAAACCGTGAAAACCAACAACTTGTTTAGAGTCGCACCTCTAATATTCTATTCATCATATGTCTTCATTTTTTACAATACAATATATATATATATATATATAAAGGATCTCACAACATCAAAAACCCCTAATCCATTGACCCAAATTATTCAACAACCCTAATTCCTAAACTGGAATTAGAAAACCATCGATGAAAACCATTTGTCGAAAAAACACTAAAAGCAGACACAAAAAAAGGCCAAAATAACACATACTTATGCAAAGAATATAACATATACCCAACACCAATGGGATTGTACCAATTGTGAGGCTGGAAGTTTTGGGTTTGGACAATAAGCAGGCAGCTTCGATGTTGAAGTATTTCTCAAATTTAGTCAATAAAACAAACAAAAGCATAGGTTCTAGAAGGGTTTTAAGCATAAGGTTGTTACCACACAACCAATGAAGACATAATATGTTGAGGAAGATGGTAGTGGAGAGTTGAATTAAAAAAAAGGTGCAAATAATTATGGAGATGGTGACTATATTCCAAGAAGTTCCAATTCAAATGGTTGGTGGTCAATCTACTAAAATTGTAGATGTTATGGACAAGAAAATTGAATAATTGAAGAGATGCCTACTTAAGTGGGTTACTGCAATTCAACTAGTAGGATTACTTGCCTAATCACAAGGTGATATAACTTTTTCAGTTTCTGGGCTTTATGAGTGTGAAAATAAATTTTGAGATCAAGTTGCAACCAATGTCCAATTTAACTCTCCAGGAAGGATGGTCCAATAACTGGGAATTTGTCGCAGATCATCTTTCCAAAAAAGAAAATTCTATGTCCGATGCTAATATGGCCAATGGAAAAGGATCTTTCACATGTAGAATTCTATGGGTGTGTGGGTGGGGCTTAGAGATGAAAGGAAAGTGTGGGGAAATAATTGAAAATATTTATTGAAATTTAGTCATATGGATATCAATTCAATCATACATCATTACCCCAAAGTAATTGGTGGTCTACAATGACTGAAGAATTTTTTTAAAAGAGCCTTTATCTATGGAAAAAGAGTTGTCAGACATGCTCTGTATCCAATACATTTACCTCATGCAATAAACTATTTACCGAAGACCTTGATAAGAAATATAACAAAAGTCATGAATAAGAGACACAAGAACTTGGCAGAAAAGGCCTCAAGCCATCTCACATTTTTTATTCATTCCAACGATACAAATATATAATATATAAGTGAAGCCACCTCAATTTCTTTCACATTGACACCTCATCATGAGATAAAATAGGAGGCAAAGTAGGATCTAGAACACACTTGGGATAAAAACCATATCCCATAATGTCATATCTGCAAAGGTGGTGTAGGATTTCATGATTGTATAGGGTGTCATAGGATAACATTCCCCCCCTCAATCAAAATTCAAAAAAATAATACCATCAAAGCAAGTGAATAAATTGGTATCATCTCCAAGTATTTATGTTGAAACTCCTAAGCTAAGCCTCAATGAAGAACTTCCTGAAAAACCACCAAATCTAGATGTTTCAAACCAAGAGGAGTGAATCAACTACAACTCTAACACATCCCTAAAAGTTCCTAACAACTCAATTAAATGTCAAGTTGCAATGCAGAAGGATCTAGTGTTCCTCTGGTAGGTTGAATGGCCATTTAGGTGAACAAAATGTCCACAATATTTCTCTCAAAATCAACAACCCAATCTCGTATCCTATGTATGATTCCACTACAAGACATTGAACCATAATTATGCCAAAGTATTCCATCTATAGACTATTGATTCCTATCTGGTCATATGTTTGTTTCCCATCTTGCAATTTGTTTTCTCAGCTGGAAATTTGTTTGTGTTGTCGAAACTTTAATTCTAACAACCATCATCAATTTCCCCCTTTGTTAGTTGAAAAAATAAAAATAAAAACACAAGTGGTTTTTGGTTTACCATGAACCATATTCATTGGATATTTGCACTCCCCCCCTTAAGGTGTAGGACAGTTTCATAATTGTACTCCCTCCTCTGAGGTGCAAGAGATTACCATACTCATTTCACTATATGTTGCAAGACCCATCTTTACTCGAGATTGAAATCTATCATCAAACTATTATAATCGCTTGGTTGCTAATGACCATTACCAAGGATTGATCCACACATAGTGAATATTTAAACATGAAGGTTTGTTTCATTTGGGGCATATGTCCATTGAATGATTTTTCTTTTCAAAATGCTGACAAGGATGGATATCAAAACATTGATCTTCCATATGAACAATTCTTTGAAAATGTTGGCACTTGGGTTTTTCCTCATTTATTTATGATATTTCTTTATCATTAAATCATCCACTCACAAACTTAATTGGTTTGGAGTAATCTTGCATATGAAAGTTTTCATCTTTGTCATATCATAACCCATGTAGGTTTTTGTTGAATTGTATTTCTTCCCAAGGTTTGATGATGGGATTGGAAATATCATGTTGAACTTGAATATGCACAACTTTGTTGAGAACACACTTATACCTAGGGGGGGTGAACTAATATAAGAAAAACAAATTATTTTTCAAATATTCATCAACCATAAGAAAAAAATCACATATTAATTGTAGAACATGGAACACAAGATTTACGTGCAAATCCTTTCGGGAGAAAACCACAAAAGTTATCTTTATAATTATTTGTAGCACTACTACATATGAACAAATTTTCCACGGTTTTTCGTTGCTATTGCCACACATATTCGTCGCACTTTCCACGAAGGAAAACAATTTTTTTTGTGGAACTTTTTTCGCCGCTATATCCACACATTCGTTTTTCATGGAAACAACAATGAAATCAGACCATCACGTGTCACCATCCTAAAAAGAGGCATACTTTTTTCCGACGAAAAAATCGTGGCAATAGCGACGAAAAAGTGTGCCAGAGTAAAAACCCCACCACTGGCTTGTGACACAGATGCCATACTTACGATGAAAAAGCATGGAAAGTAGCAATGAACGATCGTCGCAATAGTGACGAACAAGCATGGCAGAGTAAAAACACTCATCAATAGCCTGTGACGCAGATGCCATACTTGACGAACTATCATCGCTATTGCCACACCTTTTGTAGGTTTTAAAAAAAATTGATAGTTTTCACATGCTTTCTAAGAAATCTCCTATCACATCCTTTTGTGTGGATAAGGAAATATTGATTATGATTTTGAAACACGGTCCTATATGAGGGCATATTCTATCTCATTTTCCAACATTAAATAGGCAATCTCAAGATTATTAGCAAGTTTTGTGTATTTAACTATCACTGGAGAATCAATGAGAGCATCATTAAGTTTTAGAGGAGCATCGTGTGTCTTGTGTTATGGTTTCTTGTGTGTGTTTGTGTGAGAGTTATATTGTAGCAACTGTAAAATATTTGTTGCTTCGAATAAGATCGTAGCACGTGATTGTTAGAGAAACAGTTATACAACTCTTTTTGTTTTTAGCTAAATGGAGATTAATTGTGGATCAAAATGTTTATGAAAAAATCCCCCCCTTATTCCCACTTCACATCCATGCTTTACATGTAAAACAAGGGAAATAGTTGCAAAGTAGATAATTCTCATACTAATCAAAGTGCAAAGTATTAGACCTAAAGAAACTTGTGATTCTTAATTTCATTGCTTTGATTTGGTATATAATTATAGAATTGCTTGGTTGTCAGATACTTTATGAGATTTTTCATTTAATAATATGTTAAAGGTAAATCCCTACCTAAAAAGAGTTGTGATTTTGAATTTGGTTGCTTTGATTTGGTATATAATTATAAAATTGAATCATTTTCAAACACTTTATGAGATTTTTCATTCAATCATAACTTCATTTAGATCTCAGTGTTTCCACTTGGGTGATCAACACACATTCGAGCTTATATTTATTATCTTTCTCATCACCTTACAAATACCTCATATTTTCTGATTGTCAACTTATATGGTGGTTCAACAGTGAAACCCTTCACTAAGAATCATGGCAGTAAAGGCAATTAAAGTAATATCCCTTTTTTTAATATGTTTAATAAAAATAAATTCAACATCCAACACATGTGTTACCAATGAAGTTGTGTAGAGTAATTTGCTCTGGAAAACAACCAAAACAAAGAATGTTAATGACAATAAGTTTGGTAGAACCCTCATTGTAAATGCCTGTCCCAAAACCATTTGGAATCAATATTTTCTATTTTATGAGCCAAGAGACTAATCAAATCATGATAATGCCTAAAATTCTCCACTTGTTTCTTTGGTTATAGTAGACTTTGAATGTTCCCTCTCAATATTCTAAATTAATTGAACATAAAAGATACTATCCAGGAGAGACTTGTTGTTATTGTGGTGGATAGAAAATCTGATTGTCTTGAGGAGTGTACTGAAGAAATACGTCATCAACGTCATCTTCAGTGGAACAAGGAAGGAAGATAACTCCATTCTGCGGAAATTTGCCAGACGTTAGATGAATTGATAAGGGAAATTGTGATTATTGGAAGATAACTCCATTCGACGATTTTTTCCAAGAACATTTTCCTCAAATTCGGCAAGAAATTGTTAGATCCACATATTTGAGTGATTATTTTTGTATAATTCGATTGACCCCGGGGTTTTTCAACATGTTGAATCCATTTCTGCATTCAGAAATGGACTTTAAACAACAAAAAATATTGATTTTGTGCAAATTTATGTCGTCGGATTTTGGCCAAAAAAATCATTTCGTAGAACAGTTAGACAACGACCAATTTTCCATGTCGATTTTGAAGTGGGTGTGGGAGCATATCAACTCCAAATTCTCACACCTACAAATGTTCTCGCCATCCATTCGAGTTTTCCATGTCGATTTTGAAGTGGGTGTGGAAGCATATCAACTCCAAATTCTCACACCTACCAACATTCTCTCCATCCATTCGAAGAACCGTGGCAAATTTGGTCATATGTAGTAGTGCTTGAATATAGCTAGTTTGAGTCTATGTCGATCAGTCGACCTACAAAGCAAAGGAACAATTATTGATCAAATATAACCCTTCTTTCTATAATGCCAAGGTTAGGAGAGAATTCATGGGCCTAATATATGTTTTCTTATCAATCTATTGAGACATGGGCACATAGGTAGAACCCATATATGTTACAATCAACCAATTTGATTGCACTAGTATTGGAGCGAGAGTTAAAACAATGTCCAAAAGGTTCAAAATCTAGGTAATGGTCATGTAGTAATAAGACAAGGGAATAAATACGAAAAGTACAATGCACCTATATCTAAATTTCAAACCATTAAAATTTATTAAAACCATCTTCATATAGGTAACAAGTTCAAGAAAGATTGATGAAGTAGCACGATACTTCTATCTGGTGACACACACTGACATGTGAACGATTGATTTGTTAAGTTGAAGCACAATTTGAAGTCTCTCGAGTCATGTTCCTTACAAATATGGATGGATACAATGTGTCATTGTAAGGTCATCAATGCTTTTCTTTCCTAAAACACATGTTACAACATACTATAAACAATGCAAAGTGAAGGAACCTTGAAGCGAGATAGACTTAGGGAAGCATGACATTGAGAAGCCAATAAACCTAGGAAAGTGTGAGAAGGCATATGGCACTTACGACTTAATTCAAAGGCATCTGGCACTTATGACTTAATTCTCCGATGTTGTAGAGCCATAATATATTTTTGGACATGAATGCTATCATTATTTTTGACAATTTTCATTACTTGTTGAAACTCAACAAAAAAAAAGACAATCTACAAATTAAGTTAATTAGATATTCAATTATTTTCAAACTTTATCACCAGTAGCAAGAGGTTAATAACATGTGCACCTTGCTCAAGGGACTTTTGGAGACATTGTGGGACAAGATTGGATGACATAGACCTAATTTTCAAGACAATGAAGATGCACATACACAACTACAACAAAGAGCTAGTTTGGCTTATCATTTTTTAGAGAGCCAAATGTTATGTCCATTTTATGATTTTGTGCATTTAAGCATAAATCCATTACAAAAACATCAAATTAAAACATAGTCAAAGAGTTATTTGTTCCTTCATTAAATCAAATGCTACAAATTAGAAACAATTCCATTATAGGAAATAGTAGAACACAAAGGGTTACTACTTGTTCTTATGGTAATTGAAAGGTCTCTACATGATCAACCCCATGCAACATGGATGAATGTGCAGTACATGATTTCTCAAGGGAAAACAATACATGATTATTAATAAATAACGCTTCTAAAATGCATGGTAAAAAGCATAGTTATCTTTGAAGAAGTTTGTGAATGCTTTTTGGCCATGGGAATATTTTTAGAGGCTAACATATTCATTGATCCATTCTTAGACTTGGGGTTTTATGCTCATAAGTTGAAAAGGAAAATTGCTTACATAATCTCAACAAAACTTGCAAGTTAAATCTTGTGAATCTAGTAAGCAATCAAAAGAGTGGATGAGCGAAAAATATTGTGTCTTTTATTGAGCATGGTGTACTATGACAATGGGATATCTATTTGATATAGGTGGATTTTGTACTAGGGCGCATAGAGAACCAAATCCTCCTAACTTAATGGACCTAAAAATAATATAAAATCTAATGAATAACTAAGTGCTATGTATGTGGGACGATTAAGGAATTTGGGGGAAACATAAAGAGAGAAATCCTCTAAAATATATGAACCTAAGAAATATATATACGAAATACAATTTATCTTAAGGTGTTAGGCTTGTGGGAAGATTTTTGAAGTTAGGATATTACAAAGGGTGAAATCCATTATGGGTTTGTAGGGATAAAAATATTTATCTGATATGATTGGCAATGAGGATTTGGCATATGGAAAGAGATTGTTGGATGATCCTTTTAGGCTCCAAGTTGTGACCCTTTTGAGCTTCAAAATATTGTTGTTGGTTTGTCTAGACAACAAGTCAATAAGAAACTCATAACATGTGTTGAACCATATATATTTTTCTAAACATTAGACTAAAAGAAGTTTCATTTTTGTTTAAATAAAAACAAGAACAAGAACGCACTACACACCACTGTCGAATGAAGCCTTCTGATTAATCCAATAGTATAAAATATTTTTAAATATTGGAGCCGCCCTTTATCTAAAAAATTCAAAACACTAAGACAGCTTCCAAAGTATCGGGTTTCGGGGTTTCGTGATATAAGCAGTTTGACATACAATGAACTTCGAAATCTTGATATGTGAAGTCACGAAAGTTAGTTTAAAAATTAAACTGAGTTAATTAAAATGATTAAGAATGTTTAACAGTGATTAAAACTTATCGTAATTTCGCGTTTCGGAAATCCTGCCTCAAACGACAGCTTAAAATCCTGATATACAAAGTCACAAAATCCTTATTTAATTGAGATTAATTAAAAAAAGTTAAACATAATTAATATAAATTTAACCAGACGCATTTTTGGGAATCGGGGAATTATCACTCATCACGCCCAAAAAACCACGAAGAGTGAAGTCCCGAAAACATTAAGTTATTAAGCATGTTTAATTTAACCTCTAACCAAAAAATTACGATATAAATTGATTTTTCGCACATTCACATTTCGGGATATTTCAATGTCGTTACATCCAAAACTCCCAGTCGCGAATCGTCGAAATTTGGTAATATTTATTATGGATCACCAAAAATATTTTATAGCGTAAGGCGTGCATCTCCAGTTGTAATCTCCTCATTAAAACAAATAAATTCATCATCCGTAGAAGCACATTCGAATTAAGGCAGACTAAGGGTGAATAAAAGTTTTTATTTCAAATTTCATTCTCACTTTCAACAAAGTAGTAAATTTTACTCAAGAAAAGCTTACGCCTTCTCCTCTGTAATAGGTATTCGCTTTTTATCACAGGCATCATGGAAACTGGTAAAACATTGAAGAAGAGCGATGAGGCTAGTGAAGGCTCAAATCCGAACTTAGACGTTCTGTCTGATACCACGCCACATGTTGTGGATTCAATTAGGTCATGGATGCAAATTTTTGAAATCTTGGAGCGCGAGGTCATAAATTGCCCAGATTATTATGGATATGAAACGACTGATAAGCTCAGAAATAAAATCAGAGTTATAGCAGAGTCTGAACTCCATAAAATAGCTACACGGTTGAATCTCATGCCATACAATGACATGATAAGTTGGGCTTTGGAGAACACGGATTTACGGACCAGGAGCATTATAAATCACCAAAAGGCTATTGTTGGCTCTTTCATACCAGAGCACATCCAAGTAATGTAAAATCTCTCCCCTGACTCTAAATATACTTATAATGTTGCATTCATAGAAAACTTTCAACAAAAAGAATGTGCAAAATGTGACCAAACCTACCCAGATATAGTTAAAACATGGTGGGGAATTCCAACGAAATTCAGAGCTGATTCTCATGGTGTTTATGCCACTGCATAATTAAATGCGTATATGGTCTATATAGCCATGATGCTATGTAGACTTTTAGGAAAGAAAATCCCTACTCATTTCCAGGTGGAATGGGTATCAATTATGCATGAAGTAGCCGAAGATTTCACTTTCGACTAGGATAAGGTTCTGTCAGATAACCTAACCAAAGAAGTTACTGACTACCAAATGGAGAAGTCAAAAGTCCAACGTGCATATTTTTATATGTCTGTGTATTTCATGGATTCCATCTGTTATATGACTCATTTTCCACTAATGAATTGGAGCTAGAACCCAACCTGTGCAGAACCTATCCATTTTTATCATTCTAAACTATGGGAAGAAAAGGTAAAAGATTTATTTTATGAAATCTATCATGATGTAGTGATTCTTGTTCATCAAACATTGTATGGTTATCCAGCCTCTCGGATTTCAAAGAAAATTATGGGAAACCTTAAAACAGTTGCAGATTGGTTTATTGAAGAAAATTTCTCTTATATTAGAGTTTTTAGATGCTCAATTTCCCCTCATGCTCTCCCAAAGTTTCTACCTAACAGACTGGTGTGCAGAGAAGTGGCTTACCAAATGATAACAGGAGGCATTGACAAAGAAATAAAAGCAGCTCAGAAGAAATTTTGGCCAGCGTTTCCTCTACAGTTTGGAAGGTTTTCACTGCTAAATTTTGGCCATTCCAAGGTAGAAGCTACAACATTAGAGGATGCTAAACTGGTGGACGTCAAGTTCAGAAGACATGATCCATATCAAATTGTGGGAAATCACCTAGCTCAATGCAATATGAAAACATATGAGCATGAAGACTCCCCCTGTGATGACATATTCAAAGGAATCAGAGCTTATGAGGAGGTACTAGACAGATTCCAAGTGTTACCCCCTGACCTACAGGCCATCTTTTTCACTTTCCAAAAACACAGACGAAGTGGGCTGCCCAAGATACTACAGGGAGAGTCGATAATCACTCCTCCAGAATAAGGAATTATACCTCCAGGTTTTGAACCAAAGTCCTCAGGTAAACAGACTACTGAGGAAACCCCAAAGAATCTCGGAGTGTCTTCACAAGGATTAGAAACTTCGCAAGAAGAACATCCAGAGTCTAAAACAGAGTTTAAATATGAGAAAATTCTAAAACAGAATCAAATGATACTCCCTTTATCATCAACTACTCCTGTTGATACCTGTAGAACAACAGAAGGAATAATTCACAGAGTTAGGCAGTCCTATTACAACATTAACCCCTTTATAGTCAAGTTTTGGGATTCCCGGTCTCAAAGTTATATATGTAAGCGATCTTACCCCGATTCCTTTTGAAGAGATACCTCCCTTCGACTTCTTTTTCAGTAAGAAGAGGAAAGTTGTGGTGAAACAAGAAATGCACCTGAAAGAAGGTACAATGGTCAAAAAGCACAGGGTATTATTAGATGGGAAGAATTTGGAAGATGAATATTTTTCTACAGAGGTGGAAGGCTCTTTGGGAGCTTTTGCAATGGCCAACTTATTCTCTGTTGATAATCTGAAAGAAAGAATGAGGCAGAGAAATCAAACAATAAGTCGGCTGAGAGATCAAATAAGGAATACATAGAATAATATAAAAAACGAGGTCAGCAAAGGACTCAAACAGGCAAGAGCCAACGACAGACAATAAATTCAACAACTTAAATCTAATCTTGAAGAGATACACAAGACTGTTCAAGCAAGTCAAAGGAAGGTCATCCAGCAAGAAGAATTAGTAAGGCAGATGCAAGCTAAATTAAGTTCCACTGAAAACAAGGTTGTAAATATAGCAATGTTTCAAGCCCAAGCACTGGAAGTGCATCAGAAGATGGAAGCAACACAACAAAGCCTGTTTTCTAAGGTAGGGATCATCCAAGATTATTTTCAGGAGATAGATCAATCATTAGATAATATTGGTTTCCGAGAAAAAGAGACTACTGCGGCCCGGACCACCTTTCAAAAAGCAGTCGTGCCTTCGGCTGGAGAAGAGGTACCAGTAACTCCAAGATTGAATGTCGCAGAACAAATCAGGGCTGATATAATACTAAAGACATGGGAATCCAATATAGCTGAGAGTAAAATAATGGCCAAATAAATAAAGGAGGATTGTGAAGAGGCTTTTAATTTGCTAGATAAAAAATCACTAGGCATTGGAAATGACGATTGTTCTGGAGTACTAGGACAAATCAATGTTATAAAGCATCAATTTGACATCAAATAAATCTTAAATGAAGCTCATATCGAAATTTCACAGTTGAAACAAGTTGACATCGCTTAAATGGATAGATGGATGGTAAAGACAAATTTACAGTTGCAGTCAATGAATTTTGAAGATAACAATATTGAAGACAGGTTGTCGAAATTACAGAGAAAGTTGTATATTTTTTAGGCAAAGTATGTGACAGAGCCTTCAAGAATATTAGTACAATTTCTAAGAAGTTGCGTCGAGTGTCTCGATCCAGGTGAAGGAAGTACTTAAAAGCATCAATGAAGTAACACATGCATGCCCGTTCTGCCGTTATGAGAGAGAGATAGAAAGGAACCAAGTGAAATGGTTCAAGTTTTTATTTTGTAACCATTACTATCTAGGAGTAATGAGAATGCCAACCGTCTAGGGTTGGTAAGATTTTGTATAAATATAGTTTCAAAAGACTAAAACAAGGCTTTTTCTTGGCGGATGGTAATAGAGAAATCTCTCCTTTTCGAGAATTAAGACAAGTGCATACCAGAGACTCAATATTTCGTCAATCCTGAGTTATGTGTTCTTTTGTTCTTTCATATTCCAGCATCTTATTCATATGTCTTTGATGAATTCCTAATCACAACTTAGTACAACATCTAATGTGTTTATATATTTATTTAGTTATCTAACTATTTGAAGATTTTCCTCTGTATTGGCTATTAGCAAATACAAGACCTGTGAGTTAGTTAGATCGCCACATTTTATGCTTCATTAAAGGTTTCACATCCTTTTTTCTTCTTCTATAGCAGAGTGAGATTCTTCTGTGATTGATGCCTCACTTTGTTTTAACATCTTTATGTTTTTATCTCATCACATTAATTATTTTCAAATTTGACTCGGATATAGAAAACAACCTCTGAATTGTTATATCATTAATTCAATTTTAGGAACTTTCCTCATATAATTGAAAACAAAAAAAGAAAACATAAAAAACAACAGATCTTTTAAATTTTCTCTTCTCCATGACTGTACCTGTTGCAAGACAGCCTAATATTTAGCCTGGTCTCACATATCAGACCAACATTGCTTTAACCTTGTTTAATACCATCTTAGAGACCACTAATACYTGGGTTGAACTTGAACACTCATGGGCAGTGATTGAACAGGACATAAGCGTCCAGGAACGTTGGGAAGCTAGGCAAAGACAACATAGAAATCTGCCATAGCTCCTTTCCCTAAAGAATTGATTTTTTTTTCATATTAAAAACTCTCTTTATTTTTTGGATGCCTTGACATTATACTTTAAATTCTTAAGTATAAACTCAAGAACAACATATTTTTGACGCCATTGTCAGGGAACGAAGAAACAAACTTATTTTTCCGTGGGAAGAATGACATTGGTAAAGTTTCTTTCTTTGATAGTGAACAAAGATTGAATACATTATAAGGATAACTTATATCTTTCACTTGGTGACTCCACAATTAATAAACTGACATTTAATCGAAAAAAATACCAGAAATAATCTAGACGATAAGCAGACCTCGCCTATATCCAATCCTGAAAAACTTATGAAAACAAGAAGATACCTTAAGCAGACTATTTCATCAACAAGTAAGATTTATCAACCCAAATTCACACAGTCAAATACTAAGGTTCTACTTGAACAGTCGAATACCCAACTCATTTTCAAAGAAGCATCTGTCGATAGAATCGAAACCCTAGAACCTGAGTTGGTGTTACGCGAATTTAAAGCCAAAACTTTTCCAACTGTCTCCTTTACCAATAGAGGTAAAAGATCTATCTCACTTCCCGCCTCAATTGACGTTTCATCAGTTCCCCAAATTCAGTCTACAACCTCTCAAAATTCAGAAGAATACATTGTACACCTTGACTTGACTTTTGTTGGTTCTCCCGTGTACACATCCTGTGAGTCTGAAGAAACTAGTCCTCTTTTTCCAGTTCCCTATTTTTCAAATTTCCTGTCCACCGACGGTCAGTTCCCTGAAACCGTTATGTTTTATTCAGACGCAACTAAAAGGTCACCATGCATCTTTAAAGGTCTTCTCTATAATCTCCAAGTTTTAGCCTCTAAATTATTAATGGTTGCGGCGGGAGGAGGTGGTGTTGGAGGTGTTGTCGTAGGTGGTGTAGGAGGAGGAGGAGGCGGTCAAGTCCTACCCCCTATAATATTTTCCAAAGTAGATGCTAAGTATGCTCTTTTGGTCCTCCCAATTCCTCTCCATGATTTACCTAAAAATTATATGAAAAAAATGTCGAAATTCACAAGAGAGGGGGATTTAACCGCGACTGAACACATTAATTTCTTCGATCAATTTGTTGATATCCTTGGCCTTGAACACGAAGATGTTTATTCAAGACTCCTAGTTCAAACTTTCGAAGGACAAGTGAGAACCGGGTTCCAAGGACTACCAGCAGGATCCATAGGATCGTATGATGAGTTGGAAAATGCTTTTATCAAACAATGGGGAGAAAGGAAAGATCATTTTTATTATCTAACCGATTTTGGATCTTTGAGAAAGAAAAACTCTGAAACGAGGCTTGAATTTACTCAAAGATTTAATAAATTGTATAATAAAATTCCAGCTGAGGTTAAACCTTCCCAACCTACAGCGAAAGTAACTTTTGTTGGGGCTTTTGATCCTGATTTTTCTCTATTGTTGAGGGAAAGGAGATCTGTAGACCTCACTAAAATGCAGGATGATGCTTTAGAAACTTATTCAAATATGATGGCATCGGGAAAGTTAAAAACCTAATTTGAAACAGGAAATAAAGAAACCAGACGATTCAGGGAACAAGTAGGACCCTCCGGAGGTGGAAGATCCTTGGAAGATAAAATGGACGACGTGGCTAAAATAATCAAAAAATTGTCGAATAAAATCTCAAGAATGGAATTGGACCAATCAAAGAATGATCACTTCCCTAGGAAGGATTTCAGAAGGAATCTTAACCCTCAAATTCAACAAAGACAAATTAAGAATGAAGAACAAAAGATTCAAGCCCCCTTTAAGAATGAAAATTTTATAGGAGGAGAAGACATGCAAAGTTTTGAGGAGTTGGAGGAAGATATCAATAATATTGGTGACGATTGTCACGAACTCTATTTGAAGAGACATGATTATGAAAAATCACTAAACACAGAAGGTTGGTCTAATAACGATGAGAATATGAATATTATAAATGATTATGCTTATCAAGGGATCACTGATAATATAATGGCCGAGCTCCAATAGAAATATAATCTAAGGCATAGAAACATAAATGTCACAACTACCCTACCGAAGAAAATTTTGCCTGGAGGAGAAACAGATGAGGCAGTTCCAAAAGCTGTTAAAAAAACCAAGTCTGCTGACATATAGTCTACCAAGAAAAAGGCAGCAGAAACACCAGTTGTTAATACAAAAACAACGGAAATTCCCATAATAGAAACAAAAACAACTGAAACAAAAGCAACACAAATTCGTAAATCAGAAAAAAAGGAAATAGAAATCCAAACTAGAGAAGCCAACAAGACAGTGGAAAGTTTAAGTCTAGAAAATGAAATTAATAAAATTAAAATCCCCGTCCCTCTGGTCGAACTGGCCAAAAATCCTATATACAGAAAGCAAATCGCTAAAATAATTAATTTTTCGGATAATGAAAGCCAGGCTGATGTTATAAATCTAAAAGATGATAAGCCTAATATAATTTTTGGTCCACATTTTGAAGGTGCCAAAGATATTGTCGCTCATTTCTATATTACGCTAACTGTGCATGATCACCTACTCCATAATTGCATGTTGGATTCTGGAGCTTGTCATAATGTTATGCCCAAAGCTATTATGGATAGACTTGGTCTCGAAATCACTCGACCATATGGAGATTTGTATTCTTTTGATTCGAGAAAAGTTAAATGTTTGGGTATGATAAAAGATTTAGTTGTTAATCTTGCACAGACTCCTGTAAAAAGTGTTCTGATGGATGTGGTTGTTGTTGATATACCTCCAAATTAAGACATGCTATTATCCAGGTCTTGGGGCGCCAAACTTGGAGGATCCCTCCAACTCGACATGACATATGCCACCATCCTGATCTTCAGTGGACAGCTCACCCGCTTGTACATAGAGACAAGGTTGACGTTTATAGTAAATGATCCGATGAACCCAAATAACTACCTTGTTTATATTTTCAATCAGGATTTAGGGAATTTTATTTTATCCATTGATGATGATTTAGATGTATGTATAGAAGAAAATTGTACAGAAAAAGAAAAAGAAGAAAAGACAAGTAAA
>SNQJ01S0007118.1:191135-216181 GCA_010110895.2 Picea sitchensis
CCCTCCCCCACCCCCCCTCATATCGTTCTCAATTCCCCATACCCAACAAATGATTTTGTTTATGTAGAAAACATATAGGCATTCATGCATAACTAGGATAGTCATCAAAACTGATGCAACCCCCACAACCTCAACAGGTTCTGTCGACCTCCCGGTCACTGGATCGTCACTAAACTGAGCTATATTAGCTCTTTCGGGTCCCTGTCGGAACCTCTAATAAGAAAATCCATGGGTCCTCTGTGACCTGCACCCACGCAAACAGGCACAGGGCGCGAGTTCCCTCCACGCGACCACTGACTATGACTGCACGCCTCTCAAAAGATGTTTCACGATTTCTTGTATCAGGTGTTTTGTAAGCGAGTCACCCCGACTCTCTCGACCTCTGAAATTCTGATAGGGTCTTACTACTTGATAGCTCCTCCCTTATCCTTCTCCACCTGACCACTACCTGTGACCACAAGCCAAACCAAAGGCGCGTCATGAAATCTCGTATCGAACCTTCACGTGTGAGTCAACACTGACTCCTTCCAACTTTTGAAACTCCGAAAAGAGCTTAACGGGTGTTAGATATTTCCCTTTTCTCCACTCGTGTGACCATTCACCATGACCTGGGGCTCGTCCTTTCAGCGCGTCAGGATTTCGCAGATCGAGGGTTTACGATACAGCTTATCTCCCTTCACCCGATACCTGAAAGACCGATATTCCTTTGCCACAGATCAACGACTTCAATCCTCCCACGATCTAATGGTCCAGATCGCGTCGGCGGTTCTCCCCTTGAGATTTTCCACCATCTTTTCAACTTCTCCAAATACTCGAATCTCTGCAGTATGTGGATCTATGCCACCTGTCACCCCAGATCCAACGGCTGGAATTATTTTGCGAGTTCGTGTTTTGAGAATTCTCACAAATCTTCTCTTTTACTTTTCCACTATGTGAGTTAGCGAAATGTTGATCTGTTTCCACGTGTCCTATGAATCCAACGACCCAAATCCTATTACGAGACTTCGGGTCTTCATGCTCTGGATTTTCATTTCTCAAATTGAAAACTTACTTCAGCTTTTCTCGGAGTGCGAGATCTGCTGACAAGTGTCTCCTCTCAGATCAATGACTCATGGCCCTTCGGCTTTCTACACTTTGCATGTTTCAAGTTTCAACTTTCACCTTCCTCCAGATCTTACGAGCTGCTGACACGTACCCTCCTGGCTTCAATGGTCCTAATATGCTCCAGCTCTCCGGCTCTCTGTGCTCCAGGAGTTTCAAGTCTCAAACTGGACTCTTTATGTTCTCGTGATATCTGGCGGCTCACACTTGATCAATCGAACGGTTGAGATTCCACCTCAGTGTTCCAGGACTCCGAACTTCGGGAATATCAAGTTTCAAACTGCTCTCCCTCCTGAGCTTACAATAACCAATAGTTGTGATTCCTCCTGGCGATCCGATGCTTGGTCTTCACCTCCAGTGATCTGACGACTCAAATCTATCCCATTGATTGGATGGTCGAGATTCTATCCTGGGGTTTCAGACTTCAAGAATCTCAAGTTTTAAACCCTTGATAGATTCTCTCTCCTGTGCATGTGAGTGTTAAGACTCGTGCACCTTCCCCTGATCAGACGATTGTCGATCCTTCATGCTCAGATCTAATGGACGAGATATATTCTTTCCTTTGCGCTCCCTCTGTCCAATGGTCCAGGTTCTTCTCTACAATCGATTAGACAGTTGTTGTCGCTCCTCCTCATGAGCTTCCACCTTATACTGACTTGGAATATTTTTCAAGTGTTCAAAGTTTTCGGCCTTTGAAATTTCCCCTACGAACCCGACTCCTTTGGGTCTCACTTACTCTCTTGCAAGCAATATCTCTTCTGAGTTTATGGATGCAGAAAAAGTCCAACTCCTACACACTTTTTGCATTACTCCTCCTAAGCTTGATCTCCTCGAAGATTTTTTATCTCCCATGCACACCTTGCATTCTCGGGATTTCGTTAAACTCAAAATCTGAAGGATTTCTTGAACAAGAAATACTTCTCGCCCACCTGGCGTTCTTCTGCTCAATGCACTCCTTGCAGATATTTTTCCTCATAGAGTATTCAACAACTTTGTTTCTCCTGAACTCGACACAGAGTTATTTTTTGCACACTTGCACCGGCTCAATGCCCACTTGGCAGAGTTCTCAGTAACTTTGGTTATCTCTATGCTTCTTCTGCACATCCTTCCCTCAAATGTATTAAATAACCTTGAGGTTACTCTTAATCTTATGATATCTCTGGTGTTCCCTCCTGGCACGTTCTTTTCTGACTCCGCAGAGTTTAGATGCGCACTCCTTGCGCTGGCTACAGAACCTCGATTATTCTATATTGCACTCCTTGCACATCCTAAAGAATCCAGAACGATATTACAAAAATCAATGAAGATCAAAGAAATCTATCTTCCTAATATAAATAAATCTTATCATATATCTACAACATTCATTCATGAAACACATAAAACATGTGATATGCAGATGTTTACAAAAACTGTGTCTATACAGATGTTTACAAAAACTGGACTGTAACAAAGTCCCAGTTCTCCCAAGTTCTCTCTCTCAGAACTATTCTACCGCCTGAGTCTCCTAATACTCTCTATCATTTTTTGCCCTATGAAATCTAATACAAGATCTCCTTTACAATAGAGGGTCTCTGTGAGCTCGTCCTCTCTCACCTAACCTCATATATTACATTGAAGTTTCATAAATATTTACCTAGACCTGACTATGATCTGGGCCTACTACAAGCAACCCTTTAAGGAAATCCAACCACTACCTGTACAAAGGCATGGCCCGACATTTACAGCCTTACATCATGAAAATCCATAGAGGATTATTTCAAATTTAAAAATGGGAGGTTTAATGCCTCTCCCTTTCTCCATTATGTGTTTGCGTGTTCGTGTGTTTGCCGAGGTGGAGTGATGCTCCTACATCATACTCCCCTACTAGAAAAAATATGAGCTCCTGCTCATGAGATCCTCTTCTCCAGGGTTGAAATCCTCCTGGATCCCAAATTATCTTCTGGAGTTGTCCTCTTGCTCCTCTCCAGCTATGCTACTACTGCTACTGCTTCTTTTTCCTCTTTTGTTTCTTCCCTGCTACTATGGCAGGCTCTCCTCTATTCAATTCATCTTTGTTGATTTCTTTTGTTGACCTCAACATTAGCTTCCTGATCTCGTCTATCACCCTATCCAGCTGCTCCAGTGGTTGGCTCTTCTTATGCAGTCCTCTCTGCTGCACTTTCTTCTCATCAGTGGGCAGGCCTACTTGATCTCCCATGATGTCTTATCTCCCCTTGTGGCATCGATTTTCCACTCTGTTGCAGGCTTCAATTCCGCAGTCTCATCATCAAGTTGTTGCTCGGCTTCCTCTTCTGACATCTTGATTTCTGTTAGTTCTTCTTGTGTTGGTATATCTCCAATTTTATCCAACCATTCCTCTGGCTGGTATGCTCCTCCATCTGTCTCCAACTTAGCTTGTTGGATGTGCAAGATTTTCACTATCACTCTTCTTTCTAGGGCTTCCATTTATTCATACAGATCAGCAAATTCCATGTTGTTTGTTTCTCTTTCTACTGCAGGCTCTAGTGCTACAATCATCTCTTATTCAGTCTCCTGGATGAAAATTTTGAGCAATTCAGTTGAATGCTCTTCTCCTTCTATTGGGGTAGACATCAATGTCTTCTCCATTTCTTCATCTTTGACAGTTTATGCTTGTTGTATTTCTTCTTCTGCTTCACTTTCATCATGTGCACTGTCCTCTACTTGGTTGTTTGGTAGGAATATCTTGATCCCTCCAATAATCAGAATGCTCCTCTGATTCTCCTCCTTTGTGATGGAAGTATCTAACTTCTCATAGTCTTAATTCACATGGTCTGCAAATCCACATGAATCTAGCAACACTCTTTGTTGGCTTGAACTCACTTATGGGCTCCCAAGACTTTCAAATAGTCTCATTTCTTTCCCCCTGCCCACCTAGCAATTTGGGAATTTTTTGTTGCCCACCTGGTAGTCTATAAGATCAACCGATCCCATCTCATTTCCCATTTGGAAATATGAACTTTCGACACTACTCCTCTGGCAGTATTCGAGACCTCCACCTGGTCTCTTTCCATTTCCCACCTGGCAACTTGAAAGTTCATTTCTTCCCACTTGCAGTTTATGATATATTCATCTGATCTCTTCTCCTCGTCATTGCTGAGATTTCTCCTAGTCTCTCGTTCATATATGTGAATCAGTTCCTCCTCTGTGTCATTGATATTTTCAATATGCCTCATCCACCTTCTCATCATCCTTCATTGTCCTCTGGCCAACAATTCCTTTACTGGCCATTTCACTCTCTTTTTCATGGGCCATTCATATACCCAATGTGCTCCTGCATCCTTCTGCATTTTAAATGCAAGCTTTTCCATTCTGGCTCTTATCTCATTGAACTCCAGATCCATATCTAGATTTCTCTTCTTCTACTAGTCTCCTCTCTGACCACGCTCATGGCCTTCAGTAGAAATTTCCACCTTTTATCTACCTTCTTGGAAAGTCTATAGATTACTCTACATCTACGAGCATCTACATCTTCTCCCACAGCTCACCCGTTGTTTAAATTTTTTTTGTTGCGTCCATGCAACATCCTTCTCACAGTATGTCAATACTATGCTTTCCTTCACCTGGTGTCTATAGGAAAATTTAAACCTGTCATATCATCTAATGTTACCAGATCATCTCCTGTCACCATAGCTCTTTTGTTGGTTATCTACAAACAAAATAACAGTCTCCTCATCTTTCTCTTTCGCCTGAAATGTACAAACAAAATTCAAGCTTTGATACCACTTGATGGTGTGTATCAGAGTATATCCTTTCTCTGCTCTCCACTAAAAAAATAAACAATCTGAGATCTGATACTACCTGATGGTGTGTATCAGAGTATTTTCTTCATCTACTCTCTACTACATAAATTTAAAAGTTGTTCTCTGATACCACCTAATGCAACCCCCCTACCTCAATAGGGTTTGTCAACCTCCTGGTCACTGGATCATCACTAAACTGAGATGGATTAGTTCTTTTGGCTCCCTACTGGAACCTCTAATAAATAAATCCACAGGTCCTCTGTGAACTGCACCCATGTGAATAGGCATTGGGCGCGAGTTCCCTCCACGTGACCACCAGCTGTGACTGCATGCCTCTCAACAGGCATTTCGCAATTTCCTGTATCAGGTGTTTTGTATGCGAGTCACCCCGACTCTCTCGACCTCCGAAATTATGACAGGGGCTTACCACTTGCTAGCTCCTCCCTTATCCTTCTCCACGTGACCACTACCTATGACCACAAGCCAAATCAAAAGGCACGTCATGAAATCCCGTATCGGACCTTCGCGTGTGAGTCAACCTTGAATCCTTCTGACTCCCAAAACTTTGAAAAGAGATTAACGGGTATTATCTCCTTCCCTTTTCTCCTCTCACATGACCATTCACCACGACCTGGGCTCATCCTTTGAGTGCGTTGGGATTTCATGGATCGAGGGTTTACGTTACAGCTTATCTCCCTTCGCCTGATACCCAAAAGGACGATATTCCTTTTCCATGGATCAACGGCTTCAATCCTCCCATGATCTGACGGTCTAGATCATGTCGTAGATTCTCCCTCCGAGATTTTCCAGCATCCGTTTAGCTTCTCCCAATACTCGAATCTCCGATGTATGTGGATCTATGCCACCTGTCACCCTAGATCCAACAGTTGGAATGATTTCGCGAGTTCGCATTTTGTGAATTCTCACAAATCTACCCTTGGAATTTTCTGCTTTGCGAGTCAGTGAAATGATTATTTGTTGTCGTGTGTCCTCTGAATCCAACGACACAAATCTTATTCTGAGACTTCAGGTCTCCGTGCTCCAGCATTTTCAGATCTCAAATTGAAAACTTACTTCAACTTTTCCCGGAGTACGAGATCTGCTGACAAGTGTCTCCTCACAAATCAATGACTCACAGCCCTTCAGATTTTCGTGGTTCATGTGTTTCAAGTTTCAACTTCCACCTTCCTCCAGATCTTCTGAACTGGTGAAACGTACCCTCTTGGTTTCAACGGTCCTGATATGCTCTAGCTCTCTCGCTCTCCGCGCTCCTGGAGTTTCAAGTCTCAAACTTGACTCTTTATGCGCTCACGATATCTGACGGCTCACTCTTGATCAATCGAACGGCTGAGATTCCAGCTCAGTGTTCCAGGACTTTGAACTTTGGGAATCTCAAGTTTCAAACCGCTCTCCCTCCTGAGCTTACAACAACCAATGACTGTGATTCCTCCTGGTGATCCAACGCTTGGTATTCACCTCTAGTGATATAACGGCTAAGATCGATCCCATTGATAGGATGGTCAAGATTTTTTTCCGGGGTTCCAGACTTCAGGAATCTCAAGTTTTAAACCCTTGAGAGATTCTCTCTCCTATGCATGAGAGCATTAAGACTCATGCATCTTCCCCTGATTAGACGATTGTCGATCCTTCACTCTTAGATCCAATGGATGGGATCCATTCTTTCCTTTTTGCTCCCTCTGTTCATTGGACATAGGTCCAACGGTCCAGGTTCTTCTCTACAACTGATCAGACAATTGTTGTCGCTCCTCCTCCTGAGCTTCCACCTTCTCCTCACTTGGAAGATTTTTCAAGTGTTCAAAGTTCTCGGCCTTTGAACTTTCTCCTATGAACCCGACTCCTTTGGGTCTCTCTTACACTCTTGCAA
The DNA here is from genome assembly GCA_010110895.2 of Picea sitchensis. NCBI lineage: Eukaryota > Viridiplantae > Streptophyta > Pinopsida > Pinales > Pinaceae > Picea > Picea sitchensis. The sequence continues at coordinate 197,883 of SNQJ01S0007118.1, forward strand.
GCATTATCTCTTCTAAATTTATGGATGCAACGACTCCTACGCACTTTTTGTGTTACTCCTCCTGAGCTTAATCTCCTCGAATATTTTTGATCTCCCACGCACACCTTGCGTTCTCGGGATTTCGTCAAACTCATAATCTGAAGGATTTCTTGAACATGAAATATTTCTCACCCACCTAGCATTCTTCTGCTCGATGCACTCCCTACAAAGACTTTTCCTCACGGAGTATTCAACAACTTTGTTTCTCCCGAACTCGACACAAAGTTCTTATGTGCACACTTGCACCGGCTCAATGCCCACTTGGCAGAGCTTTATAGAGTTCTCAGTAACTCTGGTTCTCTCTGTGTTTCTTCAGCATAGCCTTCCCTCAAAGATAATCAGTAACCTTGAGGTTCCTCTTGAGCTTATGATCGCTCTGGTGTGCCCTCCTGGGAGTTCAAATTCCCACTCCTTGCACTGGCTACAGAACCTCAATTGTTCTATTGTGCACTCCATGCACAGCCTAAAGAATCTAGAACGATGTTATAAAACTCAATGAAGATCAAATAAATCTATCTTCCTACTGTAAATAAATCTTATCATATATCTACAACATTCATTCATGAAACACATTAAACACACGATATGCAGAAAAAAATTATTTTCTATTATCTCTGTGTGTCTATATAAATGTTTACAAAAACTGGACTGTAACAAAGTCATAGTTCTCCCAAGCTCTCTCTCTCAGAATTATTCTACCTCTTGAGTCTCCTAAGACTCTCTATCATTTTCCGCCCTATGAAATCTGATACAAGATCTCCTTTACAATAGAGGGGCTCTGCGAGCTCGTCCTCTCTCACCTAACCTCATCTATTACATTGAAGTTTCATAAATGTTTACCCAGACCTGAATATGATCTGGGCCTGCTACAAGAAACCCTTTAAGGAAATCCAACCACTACCTGTACAAAGGCACGGCCCAACATTACATCCTTGTAGCATGAAAATTCGTATAATATTATTTCAAAATTAAAAATGGGAGGTTTAATGCCTCTCCCTTTATCCATTGCGTGTTTGTGTGTTGGCATGCTGGCGCATTTGCTGAGGTGGAGAGATGCTCCTACATCACTACATCATACTCCCCTACTAGGAAAAACATGAGCTCTTGCTCATGAGCTCCTCTTCTCAAGGGTTGAAATCCTCCTGGATCCCAAATCCTCTTCTGGAGTTGTCCTCTTGCTCCTCTCCATCTATGTTGTTGCTACTGCTACTTCTTTTTCCTCTTATGTTTCTTCCCTGCTACTATGGTAGGCTCTCCTCTGTTCAGCTCCTCTTTGCTAATTTCTTCTGTTGACCTCAACATTAGATTCCTGATCTCTTCTATCACCTTGTCCAGCTGCTCCAGTGGATGGCTCTTCTTCTGTAGTCCTCTCTGCTGCACTTTCTTCTCATTATTGGGCAGATCTACTCAATCTCCCATGTTGTCTTTATATCCCCTTGTGGCATCGAGTTGCCACTCTACTGCAGGATTCAATTCCGTAGTCTCATCATCAAGTTGTTGCTCGACTTCCTCTTCTGACATCTTGATTTATGTCATCTCTTCTTGTGTTGGTATATCTCCAATTGTCTCCAACCGTTCCTCTTGTTGGTATGATCCTCCATCTGTCTCCAAATTAGCTTGTTGGATGTGCAATATTTTCACTATCACTCTTCTTTCTAGGGCTTCCATTTCTTCATACGGATTTGCAAAGTCCATGCTATATGTTTCTCTTTCTGCTGTAGGCTCTACTGCTACAGTCATCTCCTGTTCAATCTCCTGGATTAAAATTATGAGCAATTTGGTTGAATTTTCTTCTCCTTTTGATGGGGTAGACATTAGTCTCTACTCTATTTCTTCATCTTTGACAGTTTCTGTTGGGTGTCTTTCTTCTTCTGTTGCACTCTCATCATGTGCATTGTCCTCTACTTGGATGTTTGGTAGGAATATCTTGATCCCTCCAATAATCAGAATGCTTCTGTGATTCTCCTCCTTTGTGATGGAAGTATATAACTTCCCATCGTCTTCATCCACATGGTATGCAAATTCACATGAATCTATCAACACTCTTTGCTAGCTTGAACTCACTTCTGAGCTCTCGCGACTTTTAGACAGTCTCATTTCTTTCCCCCTACCCACCTAGAAATTTGGGAATTTTTTGTTGCCCACCTGACAGTCTATGATATCAACCAATCCAATCCCGTTGCCCATTTGGAAATATGAACTTTTGACACTGCTCCTCTGGCAGTATTCGAGAAATCCACCTGGTCTCTTTCCATTGGCCACCTATAATAAAAAAATCCACAAGTTCTTTGTGAACTTCACCCACGGGAACAGGTATTGGGTGTAATTTCCCTCCACATGACCACTGGTTGTGACCACAGGCCTCTCAAAAGGTGTTTCACGATTTCGTGTATCAGGTGTTTTTTACACGAGTCACCCTGACTCTCTCGGCCTTCAAAATTTCGATAGGGGCTTACCACTTGCTAGCTCCTCCCTTATCCTTCTCCACGTGACCACTACCTATGACCACTAGCCAAATCAAAAGGTGTGTCATGAAATCCTGTATCGAACCTTCGTGTGTGAGTCAACGTCCCTGACTCCTTACGACTCCTGAAACTCTGAAAAGAGATTAACGGGTGTTAGCTCCTTCCCTTTTCTTCGCTTGTGTGACCATTCACCACGACTTGGGGCTCGTCCTTTGAGCACGTCAGAATTTCATTGGATTAGGGGTTTACGATATAGCTTATCTCCCTTCGCTCGATACTCGAAAGACTGATATTCCTTTCCCACATATCAATGGCTTCAATCCTCCCACGATCTGATGGTCCAGATTGTGTCGGCGGTTCTCCCTTCGAGAGTTTCCACCGTTCGTTCATCTTCTCCCAATACTCAAATATCTGATGTATGTGGATCTATGCCACCTGTCACCCCAGATCCAACGGCTGGAATGATTTCGAGAGTTGGCGTTTTGCAAATTCTCACAAATTTGCGCTTTGACTTTTTCGCTCTGCGAGTCAGCGAAATGTTGATTTGTTGTCGTGTGTCCTCTGAATCCAACAGCCCAAATCTTATTCTAGGACTTCGGGTCTCCATGCTCCAGGGTTTTCAGTTCTCAAATTGAAAATTTACTTCATCTTTTCCCGGAGTACGAGATATGCTGAAAAGTGTCTCCTCACATATCAACGACTCACAGCCCTTCGAATTTCCGCACTTCGTGTGTTTCAAGTTTCAACTTTCGCCTTCCTGCAAATCTTCCAAGTTGCTGGCATGTACCCTCCTAGCTTCAACAGTCCTGATATGCTCCAATTCTCTGATTCTCCATGCTCCAGGAGTTTCAAGTCTCAAACTTGACTCTTTATGCGCTCATGATATCTGACGGCTCATGCTTGATCAATCGAATGGTTGGGATTTCACCTCGGTGTTTTGGGACTCCGAAATTTGGGAATCTCAAGTTTCAAACTACTTTCCCTCCTAATCTTACAACAACCAACAGCTGTGATTCCTCCTGGCGATCCGAAGCTTGGTCTTCACCTCGAGTGATCTGATGGCTCATATCTATCCCACTAATCTGATGGTCAAGATTCTATTCTGGGGTTCTGGACTTCAGGAATATCAATTTTTAAATCCTTGAGAGATTCTCTCTCCTAGGCATGCGAGTGTTAAGACTCGTGCACCTTCCCCTGATCAGACGACTGTCGATCCTTCACACTCAAATCCAATGAACAGGGTCTGTTCTTTCCTTTATGTTCCCTTTGTTCATTGAACGTAGGTCCAATGGTCTATATTCTTCTCTACAACTGATCAGATGATTGTTTTCGCCCCTCCTCCTGAGCTTCCACCTTCTTCTAACTTGGAAGATTTTTCAAGTGTTCAAATTTCTCGGCATTTGAACTTTCTCCTGTGAACCTGACTCCTTTGGGTCTGTCTTACGCTCTTGCAAGCATTATCTCTTCTGATTTTATGGACGTAGAACAAGTCTRACTCATATGCACTTTTTKCGTTMCTCCTCCTGATCTTGATCTCCTCAAATAATTTTGATCTCCCACTCACACCTTGCGTTCTCGRGATTTCGTCAAACTCATAATATGAAGGATTTCTTGAACAAGAAATACTTCTCCCCCACCTGGTGTTATTTTTCTCGATGCACTCCCTACAAAGATATTTTCTCACAGAGTATTCAACAACTTTGTTTCTCCTGAACTCGACACAGATTTCTTTTGTGCACATTTGCACCGGCTCAATGCCCACCTGGCAGAGCTATACAGAGTTCTCAGTAACTTTGGTTCTCTTTGTTCTTCTTCCGCACAACCTTCCCTCAAAGGTATTCAATAACCTTGAGGTTCCTCTAGAGCTTATGATCGCTCTAGTGTTCCCTCCTAGCACGTTCTTTTCTGACTCCGTAGATTTCAAATGAGCACTCCTTGCGCTGGCTACAGAACCTCGATTGTTCTATTGTGCACTCCTTGCACAACCTAAAGAATCCAGAATGATATTATAAAACTCAATGAATATCAAAGAAATCTATCTTCCTACTATAAATAAATCTTATCATATATCTACAACATTCATTCATGAAACACATAAAAGACACGATATGCAGGAAAAACTGCTTTTCTATTATCTCTGTGTGTCTATACAGATGTTTACAAAAACTGGACTATAACAAAGTCCCAGTTCTCCCAAGCTCTCTCTCTCTCATAACTATTCTACCTCTTGAGTCTCCTAAGACTCTCTATCATTTTCCACCCTATGAAATCTGATACAAAATATCCTTTACAATAGAGGGGCTCTGCGAGCTCGTCCTCTCTCACCTAACCTCATCTATTACATTGAAGTTTCATAAATGTTTACCCAGAATTGATTATGATTTGGGCCTTCTACAAGAAACCCTTTAAGGAAATCCAACCACTACCTGTACAAAGGCATGGCCTAGCATTTACAGCCTTACAGGATGAAAATCCGTATAGGATTATTTCAAATTTAAAAATGGGAGGTTTAATGCCTCTCCCTTTCTGCATTGTGTGTTTGTGTGTTGGCGTGCTGGCACGTTTGTTGAGGTGGAGCGATGCTCCTGCATCAAAAAAATATGAAAATATAAACATTGAAGAATAATGTTGTAATTCATATACACAATGTTTCATACTAGCAACATCGATAAACATCCAAATACAAGTCATGAATTTATACATCTATTTTTTCTTTGATTTATGTTTTTTTACATTAAAAAAATTGACGATTGGGGTATCATAATCATCCTTTGACATTGTATTTCTTGTGCCCTGTCCTTCTATTGTTTGTGTTTCCATGCGCTCATGTACCATTCTTCTAGTACGTCGYTGAGAAGGGCATCGAGGCATCTGTGTAGTGGCGTGAAGTGAAACAACGAAAATGATCATATCCATATGTTGAAATATAATTGAAATAACTAATTCATTATTTTTATTAACATTACAATATTTCTCTTTACCTGTTTGTGTCATTGTGACAGTTGGTACGTTGATTTCTTGTCCACTTGGTTCATCTCGCAGTTCACCCTCCTAAGCTACATGCTCTTCCATTTAAAGAATACAATATATAAGTATAAGTCAGGAAATAAATATCTGCAATCACAATAAATATTTCTAATTCTGAAGCATACATACCGGAATGGGTACTCTACTCCCCACTATCATTGGACATGTGCACCCTTGTATGACGTGGTGTCTGTTGAATATCGCTAGATTCACTGTTGTGGTTGCACTGTTGCTTGAAAACAAACATAAATACTTAGTTAAGGGTGATATAATAAAATATGGATAGAATTTACAAGCATGTTGTTGTGGTTTTCTTTTTCATTTTATTTACCCATGTGGCTGGGGAGAATGGATTCTTCCCCAAGCTTTTCCTATATTCAATCACACTTTTAAAACCGTTCTTGTAACCAAGCATTAGGTCCTCCTCGGTGGCAGCAATGTCGAACATATTTAACTTCAATGCATAACACCATTAAAATTACCAATAACAAAAACATATATTTGTTCACTACTGTTAAATAAATATTAACCACAGTTAATCATTTAATTCTTACGATTCGGGCTTTTAGTTTTCCATAGCCACCTTGGCCTAATTTATGTTGCTTGTGCTTTTCCATTCTAGCCTTGGTTTCTTTGGAGGTGTTAGGTAGCCTATATGTGGAATTTTTGAAAACAAATAGATATCATAATTGTTACTTAAAACAAGAAAGAAAAACATAAATGAGCATATTTCACTAATAATATGACGGGTATTGTACCTTGCTTAACTAGCTTGTGGATGTCTTCCTTGTTTTTTAAACAAGTTCTCATTTTCATCCTCTATCAGGGCCTTCCACTCTTTCTTCGGAACCATGGGAGGGCACTCATGCTTGAGTTCTAATTGCAATTTATCCTTATATTGGGCCTTGGTATATTTTAAATTACCATTGGCTAACTTTTTAACCACTTTCTTATTGAACATATTGTCGAACAAGTTTACCATGTGGTCTATCAATTCATCTTTCTTTTTGTTATCTTGGTCATTCCACCGTGTGCGAATGGTGGGGCCAAATAACTCCAATGATTTTCCATTCAAGTTTTTGTAGAAAACATCGTTTCCTACAGAAGCGTGTTATCCATTAATTTATAATAATCTCAACAAATGTCCATTTCAATTTCATGATAAAAATGAATCAATTAATTAACAAATACATGCAATCTTCTGAATCTTGATCGGAACACATGTGTCATCCACCAGAAAGATGAGATCTAGTGATCCGATGTTTTTAATTTGTTATGCTCCATGAATAGGTTCCTCTCCATCTACATTACTTTCATCTCTGGAGTCATGTGGAGTCTCAGGCTCTGGCTCATCATGCTCCAACGTGTCATGCTGGTCAAAATCATTGCACTCATCAATGGATTTGAGGGGAACCTCGGGAGGGTTAAAAAGCCTCACTTGTACTTTGTTATGTCGACTTTTTTTTTTGCAATGGACCATCACTGCTACCTATAGGAGTTGTAGGCTCAACAAGTTTTCGAAGCACGGGGTTTAAAAACTCCTACAAATGGAAAAATTTACTTTATCAGATCATACAGAAAATATAAAACAAAAAAACAGATATGAAATTTTCATAGCTGATAAAAATATGTGAAGATGCCACTTACCCCAAAATTAGTTATTAGATTTTCTAGCTATGCAATTCTTGCCCTGGCCTCCTGTGTTAGGGGTCTTTTGCGAAAGAAACCTAGATATTCTATGTTTGTCTTCTTCAAGGCCTTCACGACAGTTGTTATTGGGTCAGTGGAATAAAATATTTCGTCCTCATCAAGATCCTCAGTGGGTGCCTTCTCACGTTGACCATGCCACAATACATTGATGAATAAAATTAATGAGATGAACTTTAACATTTGAGAAATTTAGTTATTGTAGTCATAAGTTATTACTATATTTAACATTTACCTACTAAGGCACCGCAGGTCCCTTTCCATGGTCACCCTGGATAGATGTAGCGGGTGATTTTCCACGGTCACCCTGGACATAAGTTGACACAATAAATCAATCAAAAAAAGTTATGAAATTCACCTGTAATATTAAAAAAATGAAATATTGCAGTAATATCAGAAAAAAAATAATGGAATTCCAGAAATTTAGTTGTTGTAGTCATAATTTGTTACTTTATTTAACATTTACCTGTTGAGGCACATCGGGTGCATTTCCACGGTCACCCTGAACAGATGTAGTGGGTGATTTTCCACAGTCACCCTGGACAGAAGTTGACACAATAAATCAATCAACAAAAGTTATGAAATTCACCTGTAACATTAAAAAAATGAAATATTGCAGTAATATCAGAAAATAAATAATGAAATTTCATAAATTTAGTTGTTGTAGTCATAAGTTGTTACTATATTTAACATTTACCTGCTAATGCACAATGGGTGTCTTTCCACGGTCACCTTGGACAGATGTAGTGGGTGATTTTCAACGGTCACCCTAGACAGAAGTTGACACAATAAATCAATCAACAAAAGTTATGAAATTCACCTGTAACATTAAAAAAATGAAATATTGCAGTAATATCATAAAAGAAATAATGAAATTTCATAAATTTAATTGTTGTAGTCATAAGTTGTTACTATATTTAACATTTACCTGTTGAGGCACAACGGATGCATTTTCATGGTCACCCTGGACAGATGTAGCATGTGATTTCTCACGGTCGCCCTGGACAGATGTAGCATGTGATTTCTCACGGTCACCCTGGACAGCTGTTGACACAATAAATTAATCAACAAGAGTTATGAAAGTAATTGTAACATTAAAAAATGAAATATTGCAGTAATATCATAAAATAAATAATGAAAAATGAAATATATGCAGTAAAAAATTGAAATATTACAGCAATAAATTATAACATTGATTGATCAAAGGTTAAGTTGAATGGTATGTAATATATTTACCCCCATAGCCGCACCCCCTCCATCTATTCTATTTAAGTTGAAATTGATCAACAACTCTTCACCTGGAACTATTGTTTTTGTTGCATATACAAATATATGATTCCCTTCACATCCCTCAAATATGCAATTCGGTTTCTTAGTTGTTTCCACTGGTCGTGTACTATTTATAAATCTCGCAATGTTTCCATAAGCTTTTGGCCTTCCATCAATATACATAGTTGCCCCTTTATTTTGATTGTTATCTACTAGTTGTATATAATTTGCGGAAACTCTGTATCTACGCATACTTCACATATATCGAACCAACATCAACCAGTGATTGTATTTGTATAATGGTCTGACATACTCCATCAATTCATTTACAGTTCCATATCCGACCTTTATGCCATCCATGGAAAATAACCCCAATCCATGTAAGGACGAAGGAGCAATGCGATACATCCTCCCACTGATGAAGAAATCTGTGTCCACTTCAGGTAGCTCCTTATGTGCCCATAGTTGCACTAGATGTCTATACCTTAAGGGAAACTCAATGTCACCTATTCTCTCAGCATCATAATTACATGATCCTCCATTGGCAATAAAAAATTGCATGGGTATACAAAATATTTTCCTTACCTTTTCAGATCTAGTTGATCTAGAACCGATAGATCTAGTACAACACGTCTCACTTTCAACCTCTCTTAGTATATCTTGACCATCGCTCGAGGAAGATAGATCCGACAGATACCTATTTGGTGGAACCTACACTCGTTAAAACAACAAGATAATTTATCGTGGGAATATAATTTTGTGGTACCAACACTCAAAAAAATGGGAAGATAAGTTAGCGAGAAAATATTTAGGAAACCCATGTTTTGCTTGGAGAATATACTTGATTCTATTGTATGTAATAAACTTATTGGGGTCCTTGTTTACTTGATTCATATCATACTTGGCATCCCATTATTGTTATCTTGGTATGCTTTGGGGTGTGAGTCTTCTCTTTTATAGAATGACATTAAAGTCCCAACATTAGAGGCGTATGAAATTCGTTAGGATAGAAAGAGGCATTAAAGTCCCAACATTAGGCTTGGGAATTGATGTAGATAGGGTGAGGGATTTGTCAACTATTTTGGGTGAAACAAGGTGCTATGATTGCACACTAAGGAGGTCCTCCAAGTGAAGTTGTTGCATGGATAGAGTGTTGGTAATCATGTGCATTAACATAAGAAAATTGTTTCCATGCCAGGAACCAATTGGTCCTAGTAGAAGGAGGTCATTCACACATCCTCTTGTGGAATTGCATAAAGTTGCATGTTTCATAAAGTTGCATAAATTTTCATGTTGCATAAAGTTGCATAGTTGCATAAGTTTCATGTTGCATAAAGTTGCATAAAGTTGCATCTTGCATAAAGTTGCATAAGTTGCATTGTTGCATAAAGTTGCATAAAGTTTCATAGTTGCATAAAGTTGCATAAATTGCATAGTTGCATGTTGCATAAAGTTGTGTAGTTGCATAAAGTTGCATAACTTGCATAGTTGCATAACTTGCATAAGTTTCATAGTTGCATAAACTTGCATATAGTTTCATAGTTGCATAAGTTGCATTGTTGCATAAAATTGCATAAGTTGCATAGATGCATAACGTTGCATAGTTGCATAAGTTGCATGTTGCATGCATGACATGCATTGCATGCATACATGTCAAGTGAATGTTGAGTTAGTTCACATGCATGTCCAGTCAAGGTGATGTGTCCTTAAAGTCCCAACATTAGATGTGTATGTTATTCAAGTCTTCTCTTTTATAGAATGGCATTAAATTCCCAACATTAAAGGTGTATGAAATTCATTAGGATAGAAAGAGGCATTAAAGTCCCAACATTAGGCTTGGGAATTGATGTAGATAGGGTGATGGATTTGTCAACTATTTTGGGTGAAACAAGGTGTTATGATTGCAAACTAAGGAGGTCCTCCAAGTGAAGTTGTTGCATGGATAGAGTTTTGGTAAGTATGTGCAACATAAGAAAATTGTTTCCATGCCAGGAACAAATTGGTCCTAGTAGAAGGAGGTCATTCACACATCCTCTTGTGGAATTTCTACATGATAGCATAGCTTGTTGGAGTCACATTGAACAATAAAACCAGAATTCTACTTAGATTCGTTAACTTTTAAGATAGATTGTATCCAAGTCTCAAAATGCAAGAGACTTGCACTCTAAAGATGGGAATGAATTCTGAGTGAAGAGTTGGATCTTAATATTTCTTAGAGCTTAGAGTCAATGAGGATACTTTTGTAATGAAGGAAAAAGAAAGCTAGGAACTAGAGATAAATACATAGAAAGAATTCGAGCCAGTAACAAAATCCAACATTCATAGTTAGATCCATGTTCAAGAGAAACAGAAAGATGGCACATTGTTCTAGATTGGCCCTCTAATATTTTGGAGACTAAAAAGACTCTTAATGGGGAGGCCTGTAAACATAAATTTTCATAAAGTTGCATAAGTTGCATAGTTTCATAAGTTGCATAAGTTTCATAAAGTTGCATAAGTTCCATAGTTGCATAGACTTGCATATAGTTGCATAGTTGCATAAGTTGCATAGTTGCATAAAGTTTCATGTTGCATAAAGTTGCATAAGTTGCATGTTGCATAAAGTTGCATAAGTTGCATTGTTGCATAAATTTTCATAAAGTTGCATAGTTGCATAAAGTTGCATAAGTTGCATAGTTGCATAAAGTTGCATAAGTTTCATAGTTGCATAAAGTTTCATAAGTTGCATAAGTTTATGAGCAGGGGGATTCCCCTTGGAGGCTCTGTCGAAATTTATTTTGTAGAAACCTCTTTGCGGAGCCTCCCAATGGGAAGGGTTGGTCTTAGGAATAAAACCTGGGGAGCAGAACGAAAGAGAGGGAGGGAAATTTAATTGCCAAGAATTGAGGATGAGATGCTCATTCGTTGGGAAGTTCAAGTCTTGATCTGTCTAGTGGTGCAAGTATATTGCTTCCTTAATATTGGAGTGGATTTTAGACCAGACTTCTTGCCAATTCTGAGAGGCAAATTTAAATGTTTGGCAATTCTGTTCCTTCCAAATTTGCCAAACGATGAAGCCATCAAGAAGCTGCCAAATTCTGTTGAGGATGGGAGACTGGAAAGTTGACTCTCGTTGTTATCACTTGAAGTTGTCAAGGCCCGTAGGCATGTGTCAAATTACCCGAGTCTGTGCCCTTGCCCCGTTTTCATTATTTTTGTCGGCCATGTCCTTATTTTCCTCCTGTGTAGTTGGCAGAGCCATTTTCTGCTTTCCCTTTCTATTTTGAAAGCTCACTCCCTCGGCCTTTGTCACTAATCCTTACATTTTCCAGCCATGTCATCCAAGTCTTCATCATCATAGGCTGCAACACTGAGTGCGATCTAATATGGACTCAAATCAAGCTAGAGCGGGAATCAGGAGTTCAAATGTTGTAAAATTGTTCAGCAAGGATCGCGAAATCCCGATTCATGAAAGGGAAGATCTAGTTCGTTCGATCATGAAGAGTCGAGGGTCATTGATTTGACATCGACAAATATCGAAGGATCGTGAATCGAGCATTCAGGATTCTTGTCGTAAAGGTTGATCCATAGCCCGAAATCTCAATACCTAAAAATTCAATGGTTTCAATCTGGGCCATCCAAATTAAGGGACGCGTGGCACCAGATCAATAGGATCGCGATTTCACGGATCAGGTTTAAGAAGTGGAACATGGTACAAGACCCCCAAAACGCAAAATCGTGAAACACCCGAGAATTGGGCTCGTGGTCTCAGCACTCGATCACATGGGAAGTAGGTCTAGAAAGAGGGGTCAACGCTCATCGCATAGCTAGCATTTCTTGTTGTCAAGGAAAGGATCGTGGTCATCCATTTTGAAGCAAGACCATTTGCCAATCTCAAAGGCAGTTTCGCGATTTCGGGGATCGCGATGTTGGAAGTCAAGGGAAGTGAAAACTCCTGAAGCGCGAAATCCCAAGATTTCGCATCGGATAAGCATGGGGTCATAGCCCGAGGTCACATGGGGCAAAGAAAGGGGGCTACGCAGAAGATCAAAGTGCTTGAATTGGTCACAGAGAAGGATCTACGTGGTCTCAAGGCTCCATAATTGACTAAAATGAATTATGAGTTCGCCTGGAGCATTCATGGGTGTCAGGCTTCACCCTGATCCCGATGAAAGTAGTTAATGAAAATGGGGAAGGTGGTTGAAACCTCATTTCACTACATAAATGGAAAGCATGGAAGAGTCAGTCGTGAAGGGAAGATTGTCAACTAGAAGTTTCCTATCATAGATTTTCTTGTGAACCCCATACCGATCCGATCTTGTGTCTGACAGAAGAATGCAAGTGCAGCCTGACAGAAGAAGCAGCAGATGTCAAGCCTTGAATGCAATGACCAGAGTGGGCTTCTGAAGGGAGTGAGTTTCTTTGACTATAAATACTCAGTTTTGATATTTTGTCATGGTCGATGGTAGAGCAAAGCTCCCATATTGTAAAGTTTTACTAAAGCCTCTAGCTTCTAGTTATGTATCTGTATTTGAGACTTCTTGTCTAATCCAAGTCATATTTTCTTACTCCATCTTATTATGCGTCTGATACTGAATGTTCATGATTGAAGGATTCACATGGATTATTGTGACTGTGCTGTAATGGATGTTTGATTGCATTGTTGTCATAATGTTTTCAGTTTTCTAAAGCTCTGAATCCAAGAAGATCTTGTTTTCTGAGTTTTTCCTCCTTAGGTTGTTGGAAGACCTGACGTTCATACCAGACCTTTACATTTTCTTCTCAAGTTATTCATCCTACTCACCCTTACTACAACTTACTAACTGAAGTTAGATCAAGACCTCACCTATATGTGCATACCAACCCATTTTTTTGAGCTAAGACTATACTTTCATGAGATTGTGCCCATTTGACCCTTTTACAACCAGCCTGTGACATAAAACTTTGATGGGTATCAGGCTTGCCTTTCCTGCAATCTGAAGGGTGACTTCTGGCGCTAACACTCGCCATCCCTCGATTGTTTCTCAGATACCTGTACGGTTCAGGTCCAAGGTTCTCATGATGCTAACACTGTGATCCCAGATACACGAACTATAGGAGCAAAGATTAAGAAGATGATTTTGTGTCTCCTCCTCTGTACCACATAGGTGACACCAAGAAGGGCTTATAAAGCCTCTTTTCCTTAGGTTGTCCAAAGTAAGAATACTATTGTCCATCGTTAACAAAATGAAGGTGCTAATTTTTGGACATAGCTTTACTCCCCAAATTTTGCCCCAAAACTCTTCTTTTAGTAGGGAGCTATGTCTTGTGCTAAGGGAGTGAGATTATTGTATGTTGAAGGTGCCAGTGTTGGTGAGACCCCACCTGAGGATGTCCTCCCCTGGTTGGCTGAAGATTATCCTTGATTTGATTTGATCCAACAGTGGTTGAAGATTGATCTCACAGGGGATGTTCAGATCTTCGTGAGTGTTTTTCCATTTGCGCTAGGTGTCTCTTGAAACTTCCAGAATCCAGAAATCGACCACTTTATGGAAGCCTGCATATGTCGTTATGGAAATGAAAGAGATCAAAGTGAGATATGGGTATAGGGCTAGAAGTTGTTTCCAGGAATCACTCCAAAAGAGAGAAGAAGTCCTACCCTACAATTCCTAGAAAGCGTGATCTTTTATCAGTCCCTTGTTGTGCCTAGTTGCATTGCATATAAGAGATCTCGGTCTCTAACCATTCCATCTAATTAGATCCTTTTTCAGAGTGGTTGGGGTGTATTTTTTCCTCCAAAGGCATGCCCAGAGGTTTTGCATCCTTTTTAACCATCTCCACCAAAAATTTTCAATAAGGACTTTATTGAGAAGAGATGGGTCTTTGAGACCGAATCCCCCTGCGTTCTTCAGTTTGCACAACTTTTTCCAACTGACCAGAGTCATTTTGCACCCCTCTTTGGTTCCCTTCCACAAGAAGCTCCTTTGAATATTTCTTAAGGTGTTAAGGATATAGTTTGGGGCTGCTAGCGCTGAGAAGACATATATCGGGAGGGTTGCAAGATAGATTTGAGGAGGATGAGGTGACCAAGCAGATTAAGGGAGTGGAAAGATGAAGTGGAAAGTTTTTTCAAAACCTGTAAAGCAGAATGTCCTGAGAGGTATTTCTTAGTGGGTTATCAATCAGGGGAATGCCAAGGTATTTGGAGGGGAGGACGCTATGGGTAAACCCCAAGAGATGCATAATATGACGTTGGATCTGGATGGGCATATTGAAGAAGAATATTTGGGATTTGGAGAGATTGAATTCCATACCCGAAGCATCGCAGAAAAGGTTGATAATAGAGTGTATGTGTAGATATTCTCGGACTGTGGGGACTCCCATGAGGAGTATATCATCCATGAACTGATTGTGTGAAATGGGGAGAGATATCCCATGGGGGGTGAGACCAGAGAGGGAGTGGTCTGTGATGGTTGCTTTAATGGATCAGCTCAGCCCTTCCGCCATTAAGGTGAAGAGAAAGGGTGGAAGTGGATCCCCTTGCCTTATTCCTATGGAGGGAGAGAATGGTTTGGAAGGGACTCCATTGACCAGGATGGAGAACAGGGATGATGAGGTGAGATTGACTATCTAGGAGACCCACAAGGGATAAAAACCAAAGGCGAGAAGGGTTGATTTCATGTAGTTCTAGCTTAATTTATCAAAGGCTTTAGAAAGATCCAATTTTATAAGCATACCTAGAGAATTGGTCGTATGAAGCAAGTGGAATACTTTGTGATCCAGGATGACACTGTCCAAAATCAGTTTGCCCTCCACATATCACGATTGTTCTGGAGAGATGATGAATGGTAGGATAGGTTTAAAGTGCTTAGCGATGATCTTCATGAGAAGCTTATAGATTACATTGCAGAGTGCAATGGGTTGGAAGTGAGAAGGGGAGGTGGCTTTGTTCTCTTTGGGAATGAGAATGAGAAAGGTGGAAATCACAAGGGATCGATCTATAGGGGGTTCTGTAAGAAGGTTTTTGTAGTAAGAGAGTAATACATTTTCTATATCATCATGTTGTTGAATTTTCAGGCCTTGTTCCAAAACCAGGTGAGTGATGTGATTTGTGTGTCGGCATTGGACCATTGATCTGTGGAAAATTTTGGTATTTTTTCCCCCTCTTTGAGCCATTGGATGTGAGATTTCTGTCTCCACAGGATTTCTTCTTGTGCTCGTCTTTTAGCTAATTGGTTGTTGAGGAGAGATTATTTCTCCTTTAGAGAATCAGTGAGGCCTTGAGATCTTATTTGTTGTTGGAGGTTTTGTATTTGTTGATTCAGGATTTCTTGAGCATGGAAGATGTTGCCAAAAGTAGACTTATTCCAAGATTTCAATTGTTGCTTGAGATTTTTTATCCTTTGTTGAAATCTGTACATAGGAGTGCATGTTGGGATTGTAGCTTCTTTCCACCAGATATTTATGTTAGCTTGAAAATTTGGGTGTCTCAACCATAATTTTTCAAAGCGGAAAGGTTTCCTGCCTGGGGTGCCACTGATGTTTATCGATGAGAGAATTTGATATTGATTTGTTTCCTATATGGCAGACTACAAGGCATTATGGGATGGTTGTAATAGTGATGAAGGGTGAAGACCGCCTGCTCCTCCTATACCCATGTGGAACAACCTGGGAATGACTGTTAACTATTGTGAGAAATCAATGTCATAATATGCAATAGAAGGGTGAAGAGTTTATTAAATGTATTTTCCTGTGAAGTCTAATGTCCAAATATTTCTCTTTCTTTGACTCAAGAAGCTAACTATGGATAAGTCTTGTATTACTTAAAGGAAGTAGGACCGTCCTCAATCATGTCAATGACATTATTTGGGAAACAAATACTCAAAGAAATCCATCCTCAATCAATTCTTGCATGTTTTTTAGGGAAACAAATCATAGCCCTTTATTCAAATCGAAGGGTGGAGATTTGACCTCAATTGCACATATGCATTTACCCTAGTTTTTCACTCATTTTGATCTTTAGTCAAGCCTTTTCTTCAACTATCCTAAGGCCAAAATCAATCCATTTCTATTGGCATTTTTGAAGGGTTTCAAGGTCAAATATGGGCATGATATTACTCACATAGTTGTTATGTGAAGGCTCGACTTGTTTTCTTGATTTTGTCCCTCCTATTTTAGCTCAAAAAGTGGTGAGTGAGGGCTAAGCTCCAATAAATAATTATACCATGCATGACTTAGTGGTCTACTTTCTTGAGATATTTTGGATATAAGTATTTATTGGTGTTCTCAATCAAGAAATGAAGGGCACACCCAACACCAAGTTTTTTTCAAACTCCAAAATTGGACAAGAGGTAGGTTGCATGCTTATTGTTTAACTAGCATGCAATTGCCATTATGTTTTCTACATAGTAATGTGTTTAGGTGAATTTAAGGTCACTAGTGTCCATACCCACCTATTTTTTTATCAATCCAACCCTTGGAGTTTCAAGCTAGGTATGTTTTGTTCTCACCATTGTGATACAATCCACCTTTTCTATACTAATGGTGTTTTTATATAGCGATTTATTCATGGTTATAGCACTCTCATTCTTGTTTATATTTTTTTGGAGATGGGTAATTCGTGAGGCTTGAACCTACCTCTTTATTTGTAAAGACTCATTGAATGTGTGCGTTGGGTGTAACCCTAACTCGATTGGAGTCTTGTGAGTTTGGGGACAAATCCCACGAACCTATCCTTGCATATATCTTTACCAACCATTTGTAAACAAAAAAAAATTACCCTTGAACCTATCCTGTGTTGGTCACTATAATTGTTTATTTGACTAAACAATCAAGTGCTACATAAATTGTCAACCCAGGGAAGTCTGTTTATTTCAAAGGTAACCACGCACTATATATGCTCAATCTCAAAAGAAACCTAGATTTGTAGTAAAAACATATTAATCACACTTTGCCTTGAACAAACTGAAGTTCTAACTTGAATTACAGGAAAGAAATCTACCTATTGCAGAGTTCAATGTTTAAAGAAATAATTGTCCAAAGAATCATGGATTACATTAAAGATAATAGACTTGGAAAATAAATTCTTCAAGACACTGCAAAAGGGAAGAACACTATTATATAACCAGAGAACAGGACCCTATTCCCAAAGAAGGAATCTTCAACACCTGTTTCTGATCGCCGCACTTCATGAACTCATTGCTTAACTGAAACAATTGACACACACTGAAGGTTAACTAACTCTTAACAGAGAACAAGACCCTATTTCCTAAGAGGTAAACTTCAACACATGTTTCTGATTAGCACACTTTTATGAACTCATTAAAATAATTGACATGCACTGAAGGCTAACTATCTCTAACAGAGAACAGGACCCTAATTCCCAAGCAAGAATCTTTAGCACATGTTCCTGATTACCAAGCTTTCATAAATTCACTAAATAGGATTGCTAACTAAAATGATTAACAGTTACCCAAGCATGAATCATATGAAAACAATGTAACATTCAATAAAGCAGAGTTGCAGCAAGACAGAGTTCAGTAAAGTAGTGTTTCAGCAAAACAGAGTTCAATAAAGTAGTGTTTCAGCAAAACAGAATTTAATCAAGGCATGAACAGAAATAACACTAACACACTATAAAGCTAATGCATGAATCTTGTGAGGAAGGTGGGCCCTCCCTTCTCACAAGATTCCCCTGGAACGAAAGGAACTAGAGAGAAATGCTCAGAACAATATTTTATTCATCTGTCAACTGTGTTACATTACAATCTGAAGTAAAACACGTCCCTCTCTATAGATCCTTCCTTCGTACAAAAACAAAAGGTCTTCTCTAAT
>SNQJ01S0007118.1:249911-264337 GCA_010110895.2 Picea sitchensis
ACATATAATATATTATCAAGGAAAAAACAAGCTACATGAAATTTCATTTGAACAAAAATTTACAAGTTAAATGAGTATATGTAAATAAATAAACATACTAACCTTGCAAGTTCAAAATTCGAGCTATGTAGATCGAAAATTCAATTTTTTCAACTGGTGGGTGATGGAAAAAATAAACAGCTCAAACAAAAGCCACGAATAGTATCACAACTATAGAAAATGTGTTGCAAAGTCTCTTAAAGTCAGGTATATATAGATCGATTATTGTCGATATAGCGACGAAAATGCCCGAGTTGACCCGCAAAAAATCAACTAATCGTTGCAAGCCACATGTGTTGGCAGATGCTTTTTGAGGTAGGAAATAATTGTCGCTATAGCAACGAAATTTCCTGTAAATAGCGATGAAAATCCCACCCACTTTAAAAAAAAATGAAAATAATGGAAACGTGGAAACATTTCATGGAATAATTCGCCCATATGTAGTAGTGTAGGAAACAACCTATTGTTACAAACATTTTTAGGCACCAACCTACTAGAGACACCAATCCCCACTGATAAAAATCTTGGTAGGAATCAACCTACTCTTACAAATATTCATAGACACTAATCTATTGAACAAACCAATCGCCACCACTAAGCACCAACTTGGAAAGAGACACCAATCTGTTTCAAATATTCGTAGACACAATCTACTAGAGACATTAATCCCCATTTCTTAGAACCAACTTAGCAAGAGAAACCAGTACCTTACAAAACTTCGTAGACACCAATCCACACCGCTAAGCACCAACTTAGCAAGAGAAACCAGTACCTTACAAAACTTCGTAGACACCAATCCACACCACTAAGCACCAACTTAGCAAGAGACACCAATCTCTGAGCTGCACCAACCTTCACTAAGTCTCCTTGTTATTTATTCCTTCACCATGTATGCTCATGACTTCTACCTTTACCAGGTATACTCACTACTTATGCCTTCACTAGGTCTTCTCACTACTTTTTCCTTTATCAAGTCTAACCAAATTTTGAATTTTCAAATGGAAGCTTTCCCAAAGCTTGTTGTTTTGGTCCTCTTCCCAAGAATGAACTTGTACATCATGCCACGTATCCAACTTTGTAAATCTGATTTTGAGATTTTTACCTGAGGTACTTATGTATGTCTCCTCTGTATTTGAAAAATATCAAGGTTTGAAACATCCCATAAAATACGTTACAAAAAAAGTGTCAAGCTTACATGTTTGAAACTAATTTTAGGATCTTTCAGGAACTCTAACTTCCACAGGGCATATCTCCAAAAGTATAGAAAACTAGCATTTGATATTTTTAACACATGTACAACAATATATCACCTCCGTCTCTACAAAATATTAGGGTCTGAAACATTGTATAAAATGAGTTATATCTAAAGTTCCAAACTTACCTATTTGAAACTAATTTCAAAAGCACTCAAGAACCCTAACTTCCACAAAGCATATCTCTAAAAGTATAGTGAACCAACATCTGATATTTTTACCACATTTGCACCAAGCTATCTCATGTCTCTGAAAATCTTAGGGTCTTAAACATCCCATAAAACTGGTTATAGTGAAAGTACCATTCTGACATGTTTGAAACTGATTTCATGAGCATTCAGGAACCCTAACTTCCATAGGGCATATCTCTGAACGTATAGTGAACCAACATCTCTAGAAGTTTGTTTCAGATCATGTTTCCAAACAAGAAAATTCTATGTCCGATGCTAATATGGCCAATGGAAAATGATCTTTCACATGTAGAATTATATGGGTGTGTGGTTGGGGCTTAGAGATGAAAGGAAAGTGTGGGGAAATAGTTGAAATTTTTTATTGAAATTTAGTCATATGGATATCATTTCAATCATACATCATTACCCCACAGTAATTGGTGGTCTACAATGACTGAAGAAATTTTTTAAAAGAGCCTTTATCTATGGAAAGAGAGTTTCCAGACATGCTCTATATCCAATACATTCACCTCATGCAATAAACTATTTACCGAAGACCTTGATAAGAAATATAAAAAAAGTCATGAATAAGAGACACAAGAACTTGGTGGAAAAGGCCTCAATCCATCTCACATTTTTTATTCATTCCAACGATACAAATATATAATATATAAGTGAAACCTTCTCACTTTATCTCACATTGACACTTCATCATGAGATAAAATAGGAGGCAAAGTAGGATCTAGAACACACTTAGGATAAAAACCATATCCCATAATGTCAAATATGCAAAGGTGGTGTAGGAATTCATGATTGTATAGAGTGTCATAGGATAACATTCCCCCCCTCAATCACAAGTCAAAAAAATAATACCAACAAAGCAAGTGCATAAACTAGTACCATCTCCAAATCTTCATGTTGAAACTCCTAAGCTAAGCCTCGATGAAGAACTTCCTGAAAAATCACCAAATCTAGATGTTGCAAACCAAGAGGAGTGAATCATATGCACTCTGACACATCCCTAAAAGTTCCTAACAACTCAATTAAATGCCAAGCTGCAATGCAGAAGGATCTAGTGTTCCTCTGGTAGGTTGAATGGCCATTTAGGTGAACAAAATGTCCACAATATTTCTCTCAAAATAAACAACCCAATCTCGCATCCTATGTATGATTCCACTACAAGACATTGAAAAATAATTATGCCAAAGTATTCCATCTATAGACTATTGATTCCCATTTGGTCATACGTTTGTTTCCCATCTCGCTATTTGTTTGTGTTGTTGAAACTTTTAATTACATCGAAAGGCGTATACCTATTGGAGATGGGCACAATTAATCACCTTTTAATCTAAAATTCTAATCTGATGGCTAACAATTGAAGATGTTGGCATATACTTAGTCGTCCTCCCAAATCAATGAATGTGATTTACTCTTCATAACTTCCTTGTATTTTTGAATGCATCAGTTAATGTGTTTACTTTTTAACATTTACCTAATCATATTAAGAAATTAATGTACCACCATATGATTGCCACGTTTAACTGATTAACCTTTGGAATTACCACGTTTAATTTTTGGATTTCCTCAGCTCTATGTGCGTTTCAATTGTCCGTGTGTTTCTGTCTGTGTGTTTCATATTGGATCACCCATCCGTCTTATTTCGGCGTTCACCAGCCACTTTGCGGCTGTGCTAGTATAACAACCATCATCAATTTCCCCCTTTATTAGTTGAAAAAAAAAACACAAGTGGTTTTTGGTTGACCATGAACTGTATTCATTGGATATTTTCACTCCCCCCCTTAAGGGGTAGGAGAGTTTCATAAGTGTACTCCCTCATTTGAGGTGCAAGAGATTACCATACTCATTTCACTATATGTTGCAAGACCCATCTTTAATAAAGATTGAAATCTATCGTCAAACTATTATAATYACTTGGTTTTTAATGACCATTACCAAGGATTGATCCATCGATGGTGAATATTTAAACTTGAAGGTTTGTTTCATTTGGGGCATATTTCCATTGAATGATTTTTCTTGTCAAAACGCTGACAAGGATGGATATCAAAACATTGATCTTCCATATGAACAGTTCTTTGAAAATGTTGGAACATGGGTTTTTTCTCATTGATTTCTGATATTTATTTATCAAAAAATCCTCCACTCACAAACTTAATTGGTTTTGAGTAATCTTGGATATGAAAGTTTTCATCTTTGTCATATCATAACCCATGTCGGTTTTTGTTGAATTGTATTTGTTCCCAAGGTTTGATGATGGGATTGGAAATATCATGTTGAACTTGAATATGCACAACTTTGTTGAGAACACACTTATAATGAGGGGGAGTTAATTAGTATAAGAAAAAATTAATTTTTTTCAAATATTCATCAACCATAAGAAAAAAATCACATATTAATTGTAGAACACGGAACACAAGATTTACGTGAAAACCATTTCGGGAGAAAACCACAAAACTTATCTTTATAATTATTTATAGGAAACAACCTATTGTTACAAACATTTTTAGGCACCAACCTACTAGAGACACCAATACACACTGGTGAAAAAATTTGTAGGCATCAACCTAATCTTACATATCTTCGTAGACACCAATCACCACCACTAAGAACCAACTTGGAAAGAGACACCAATCTCTTTCAAATATTCGTAGACACAATCTACTAGAGACACTAATCCCCATTGCTTAGAACCAACTTAGCAAGAGAAACTAGTACTTACAAATCTTCATATACACCAATCCCCACCGCTAAGCACCAACTTAGCAAGAGACACCAATATCTGAGCTGCACCAACCTTCACTAAGTTTGTTTGTTATTTCTTCCTTCACCAGGTATGCTCATGACTTCTACCTTTACCAGGTATACTCACTACTTATGCCTTCACCAAGTCTTCTCACTAATTTTTCCTTTATCAAGTCTAACCAAAATTTGAATTTCCAAATGGCAACTTTCCCAAAGCTTGTTGTTTTGGGACTCTTCCCAAGAATGAACTTGTACAGCATGCCATGTATCCAACTTTTTAAATCTGATTTTGAGACTTTTACCTAAGGTACTTACGTATATCTTCTCTATATTTGAAAAATATCAAGGTTTGAAACATACCATAAAATAAGTTACAAAAAAATTGCCAAACTTACCTTTTTTAAACTAATTTTAGGATCTTTCAGGAACTCTAACTTCCACATGGCATATCTCCAAAAGTATAGAAAAATATCATTTGATATTTTTACCACAGGTACAAAAATATATCACCTCCGTCTCTACAAAATATTAGGGTCTGAAACATCCTATAAATTGAGTTAGATCTAAAGTTCCAAGCTTGCCTATTTGAAACTAATTTCAAAAGCATTCAAGAACCCTAACTTCCACAAAGCATATCTCTAAAATTATAGTGAACCAACATCCGATATTTTTACCACATTTGCACCAAGATATATCATGTCTCTACAAAATCTCACGGTCTTAAACATCCCATAAAATTACTTATAGTGAAAGTACCAAGATGACATGTTTGAAACTGATTTCATGACCATTCAGGAACCCTAACTTCCATAGGGCATATCTCTTAAATTATAGTGAACCAACATCTCTGGAAGTTTTTTGAAGATCATGTTTCCAAACAAGAAAATTATATGTCCAATGCTAATATTKTCAAWGGAAAAGGATCTTTCACATGTAGAATTTTATGGGTGTGTGGGTGGGGCTGAGAGATGAAAGGAAAGTGTGGGGAAATAGTTGAAATTATTTATTGAAATTTAGCCATATGGATATCATTTCAATTGTACATCATTACCCCACARTAATTGGTGGTATACAATGACTGAAGAAAAWTTTTAAAAGAGCCTTTATCTGTGGCAAAAGAGTTTTCAGACATGCTCTGTATCCAATACATTCACCTCATGCAATAAACTATTTACTGAAGAACTTGATAAGAAATATAACAAAATTCATGAATAAGAGACACAAGAACTTGGCGGAAAAGGCCTCAAGCCATCTCACATTTTTTATTCATTCCAATGATACAAATATATAATATATAAGTGAAACCACCTCAATTTATCTCACATTGACACCTCATCATGAGATAAAAATAGGAGGCAAAGTAGGATATAGAACACATTTAGGATAAAAACCATATCCCATAATGTCAAATATGCAAAGGTGGTGTGGGACTTCATGATTGTTCCTCTTTTGAAGCCTTGTTGTTGTAGATATTTGTCAAGTCTTGAATGTTGGAGATATTACACACTCACCTAGTATTTATTTTCCTAGGTTGACTAGTCTATGTTGATGGCATCCATGGTTAGATATATTATCCCCTAGATGATGGCACCACATCCTTTTCAGTATTGAGACAATTACACCTCAGGTAAACTAGTGGAGCGAAGTCTTGCATGGAAACCTTAGTATTATCACCAAGTGTTACATGAATACCTCAGTATCATCACCATGAGGGTGCACTTACCTTGGTATCATCACTAGGAAGGCGCCACACATGTCCATATTAGATTCTCTCCTCACTCCACTTGTGATTAGTCAGTTAACTGATGACTGTGTGGCCAGTTAACTAGGACTAGGTGGTAGTTCACTTCAGATTTTGTCAGTGAGTGCTCACATCTCTCTAGATCACTACTATGGTGCATTAGTTTTCTCATGTAGAATATATCATGTGTATTTTTACTATTCTCTTGTTATTTAATACAATCCATTCTTTCTCTCAAGATTGTCTCTCTTCTCTTCTCCTCTCTCTCTCGCATGATTTGTGTGATTTTTCTACTAGCTAGGTTCACTTTGAAAACTTCACATGGTATCAAATCCTTGATTGTTAGGAGAAAGAACATAAGCATTTTATTTGTAGGTATAGGAGGAAGATGCGGTCAAAAAATATGGATTACTCGTCAACATTACTTCTCACGCATCATAACTACTTCAAGTGGAAGCTACAAATTTTGCATCAATTCATACGCAGAGGCTTGTACCGGATTACCATGGCTACAGAGGTGGAGCCAACATCTGCTATCGAGAATAATATGTATCTCAACCGCATGGATGAGGCCTATGGTCTTATCTACATGTTGATGTCCCTCAAGCTTATGTTTCACATTGAATCTTGTACCACACTAGATGAGATTTCAAAAACGTTGGAGGATCTATTTGGAAAACAAGATGAAATGAGAGGTCATATGTTGGAAGTAGAGTTGAATTCCTTAGATACAAGGAATTTTGATAACATCTAGGACTTCTTTATGAATTCCAAGTCCCTCCTCCTTCATATAAATGGATGTGGAATAGACAAATCCACTCAACACAATCAGTTAATTCTTTCTATCTTGGAAAAACTTGGTCTGAATTATGTTGTTTTTGTCTCATCATTCCATATAAGCATAATCACTTCAGAAGAAACCTAGAAAATGTCGACATTCTATCACTTTATTGAGTCTCAACGCATGAGCATGATAAGCTCATCAAAATCGGGATAATCAAGGGACCCAATGCACAAGCACTTGTTTTGCATGAGAGAAGAAGCACTTCCAATTCAAAGCCCAAGAAGAAAATTAAGGGAAAGGTGCATGCAAATCCAAAGAAGGAAGGGTAAGCTAAACCCTTCAATGATTCCTTAGGCTTCAAAATGGAAAAGGAAATAAAGGGAAGACTAAATACGGTTACTTCAACCACGAATATCATCTTGAATCAGCATGCATAAAGAAATAGATTGATCTGATGGCACAAATACTTCAGAAGAATAACTTCGGGGATCACATTCCCAGAGCTGCAAAGAATAAGTTGGAAGATCAAGCACCAACAAAACGAGGAAACTCTAATGCACCAATTTTTATTAACTCTTTTCATGATCCATGGATCTAAGATTTAGGTGCATCCCATCATATGGTAGCAACAGAAAATGTTGTATCTTCTATTTATGCATGCATGGTTCCTCCCATACTCATGGGATATGACACCCCAGTTGATGACATTGGCCAAGGGAGAGTAGAAATCCAACATGGAAGTTTTTGGAATGTTTGCATTTTCCAAAACTCTCCATAAATTTTCTCTTTGTTTATCAAATAACGCATTCTAGTACAAGAAAAAGGGTGGAATTCACACATGATTATGTAACCATATATGATATGCCTGATAAGTCCACCATTGTTTTTGGTGAGGTAAACCACCAATCGCATTTGTATAAATTCAATCGTTTTATTGCTAAATCTGATTTTTCTTTACTACTGACACATCCTGATGATAAAATTAGGTTATGTCACAAGAGATTCGGCCATATAAACTTCAAATACATGCAACCACTATGAAAATAGGAAATTCTCACTGGCGTTCCCAACATACACTTTTCCAAATTATTTTGTTAAGGATGTGTTCTTGGAAAACATCCTCAAGATAAGTTTAAGGGAAGGCTTGAAGGGCCTCCTCTCCTTTGGAACTCACCCACGGTGATCTAATGGGACCCTTTTCACATTCATCCATCAGAAAAGTGAGGTATGTTCTTACATTTATTGATGATTTCTCACGATACACTTGGGTGTATTTTTTCAGGAAAAAGTCAGAATTTTTTGAGCATCTCAAAGACTTCAAAGCACACGCAGAGACTCGATCCGGGAGAAAGATCAAAATATTCCACACAGACAATGGGGGGGAATCTGTGAACCAATATGTCCAGCATATTTGTTTAGAGACAAGTATAAATATGTAGTACACAGTACCTTAAACTCTGCGGTCGAACGGAGTAGCCAAGCGGAAGAACAGATCCCTCAAGGAGATGGCCACTTGCATGTAGCATGAAATATCTCTACCACCCAAGCTTTGAGTTGGGCACTTAAATGTGCTAACCAAATTCAGAACATATCTCCTCACAAATATTTCAAGGATCATAATCTCGTTGAGGCATGGAGCAACAACATACCAAGAGTCAGCCACTTCCAAATATTTGGATCATGAGCATGGGCCCGCAAACCCTATGAAAATAGAAAAGCATTAGACTTGTAGAGTACGGCATGCATATTCATGGGATATCCAAATGGTGTGAAGGGCTACAAGTTACTTGATTCCTCTATTGACAATCTCATCATTGAGAATAGTGTTTAGTTTTAGGAAAATCACTTGCATGCACCATTGGAGCCACATGCACAGACCTATGTACCATTTCCTGCACTATACATTAGTGATGATGAGTCCACTCATTCAGATCATGGTTCAAATATGAGTTCTGAATATGATGATGAGAATGTAGATGTTGAGCCACCACAGATGCCCAAGTGGGAATAAACCACCCTATAGGCAGCAGGAGACCTTGTGAGGGATCGAGTAGATCACATAAGGATGAGGTCTCAGTTTGAGGATCCTCCTCATGCACTTATAGTGACCGAACTAGTGATTCCCATGCATTTCTATATGGTTCTAGCTTCATACCCGCAGACGTATGTAGAGGTTGCAGGGAATCCCTTTTGGGAAGTCTCTATGCAAGAGGAGTACAACTCTCTCCTTGAGAACTAGACTTGGGATCTAGTTCAGCTTCCTTCAGACATGAATCTTTCCATATGCAGATGGGTTTATGGGACCAAGAAGGTAGTTGACGGATAGGTGAGAAGGTATAAGGAAATATTGGATACCAAAGGTTTTCAATAAATCCATGGGATAGACTATGATGAGACCTTTTCTCCCGTAGCAAAGATGGACTCCATCCAATTGGCCATTTCCATTGTAGCAGTCAGGGGGTGGGAAGTTCACCAAATGGACGTGAAGAATGTCTTTATTCATGGAGATCTCTCAGAGGATATTTACATGTACTAGCCCTAGAATTTCATACAGAACTCATCCTTAGTATGTCGACTGAAAAAGTCACATTAAGGCCTCAAGCAAGTTCCTAGAGCATGGTATGCAAAGATGGATTCCTACTTGATTTCTTGGCATTTTTTTAGATGAAAATAAGATCCAAACATCTACATCCTGAGAACCTCAGACTCCTTGTCGGTCTTAGTTCTCTATGTTGATGACCACCTAATCATAAGAATTTTGACCTCAACAATTGTTGTGGTCAAAGACATTTTTCATGACAGGTTCTCTATGACATAAATGGGTCCATTACATTATTTCCTTGGTCTTGAGATCAGTCAGTATTATTTAGGCATCAAGCTATCTTAGACTAAGTATTCCATGGATCTCTTGGTTACATTCCACATGATCGACTGCAAGTCTATAGCCACACCCTTTCTATATGGGGTACATCTTAAGGATGGTGGGGATACACCAATGGTGGACATCACCTTGTATCAATATCTTGTGGGGAGCCTTATATATATCACCCACACCCGACCATATCTCTCATATGTAGTAGGGGAAGTTTCCAAGTACATGCAGGAGCCACATGAGCTACACTGGAACATTGTTAAGCGCATCCTCAGATATGTTCAAGGCACCAAAAGTTATGGGATCCACTATGCAACAGGTTTTTCATTGGATCTCATGGGATTCATTGATTCTGAATGGGTTGGTGACAACACAAATTGCAAGTCCACATCTGGGTACGTGCTTAGTTTGGGTTTTGGTATCATCTGTTGGTCGATCAAAAAGCAGTCAGTTATTTCTTTATCGTCAATAGAAGCAAAGTACAAAGGAGCGATCAACATCATTATTCAGGCACTTTGGCTTCATAACTTCATCACTGATCTCAACATCCAGTTCCACCATTCAACTATCATTTGGTGTGGAAAACAGAGTACTCTCAAGTTTTGCAAAGACCTAGTGCAGCGACAATAGACCAAACACATCAAGATCCATATGCATCACATCAAAGAGTTGGTACATGATAGGATCATTGATTTGCAATACTTCCCATCCATCGAACAGACTACAGACATATTCACCAAGACATTTACTGAGAAAAATTCCCACCTTTTTCACGATCGTCTTGGAGTGAAAAACACAGTTTCTTAGCAACTACTTTTGTTCCTTCTTCATTTTTTATGCATTGTGCTATGAGGGGGATTTTTTCCCATGATATTTTTCCTCTTTCCTCTAATTTTAGTGTTTCATTCTCATATGCATTGTACAATGGGTACCTAACATGGCCTTGGTTGCTTGGACCCATTCATCATGTACACCCTAGTAGTGTTTAGGGGGGTGTTGGAGATATTACACACTCACCTAGTATTTATTTTCCTAGGTTGACTAGTATATGTTGAGGGTGCCCCTAGTTAGAGATATTATCCCCTATATGAGAACATTACCCTCTAGATGACGGCTCCACATCTTCTTCAATATTGAATCAATTACATATCACTCAAAATATTGGAGTGGAGTCTTGCATGGAAACCTCAGTATTATCACTAAATGTTACATGCATACCTTGGTATCATCACCATGAGGGCACACTTACCTTAGTATCATCACCAGGAAGGTGCCAACATGTGCATGCTAGATTCTCTCCTCACTCCACTTGTGATTAGTCAGTTAATTGATGATCGCATGGCCAGTTAACTAGGACTAGGTGGAAGTTCACTGCAGAGTCTCTCAGTGAGTGCTCACATCTCTCCAGATCACTAATATGGAGAATTAGTTTGCTCATGTAGATTATATCATGTGTATTTTTACTATTATATAATTATTTAATACAATTCATTCTTTCTCTCAATCTTGTCTCTCTTATATTCTCCCTCTACAAAGCTTTGTGTGATTTTTCTACTAGCTAGATTCACTGTGAAAACTTCACATTGAAGACTAGGTTCCATCTATCCTAGTAGTAGCATTATCTCCAAATATTGCACTGACTTCATTTACTTCCTTAAAAGTATAAAACTTGTTCTTTTCCCTCTCATGTGGCTTGAGCATCCACTGTCAATGTACCATATGTTTCCTTTGTTTTGAGAATGAAGGGTAGTTTGCACAAGCATAGATTCCTCCTTCTTCTACTTTTCTTGCTCCTGGTTCCTTTTTCAAACTCCTATGGGTTCTTTATTTTTTTTGGCAAGGGTATCATCTTCCCTCTCTTGTCTAGAATTTTCCACTAGGATACTTCTACAAAATGTGTTATGTGCCCATAGTTGTTTCACTTATAACATACAACATTGTAATCAAATAATGGAGCAAATGAATAATAGTTTCTATTTTAGAACCCGTAAGTACTTTTTTTTTTTCTAGACATGATTGTTTCTTGCATATGCTCTACAATCTATTTATTTATGACCAAAGTGATTGCAAGAAATAACAATAAACAAGAAAATAGTTTTGGTACCGAGTTGTGTGACCACATATTGGTGGGAAAGATATTTTGAATGTGTCCTTGTTGTCTTTGGGAGGAATGTTAATTTTCTACAGAAGATCATTTTCTGTGTTCTTTTTTTCTTCATCACCAATGAAGCTTTTGAGTACATCATCATAGATTTTAGATTTTCCTTCATTTACTTTCTTCGGCGGCTCTATAGATTTTGAATCTTATGCAGTGGTCATATTATTGTTATCATAACCACTACCTTTTTTAATGAGTGGTGATATTTGGCATTTGATGATATCATCTAATATTTCAATGCTCTTTTCAAACTTCAAGCTTCTATTCAACTGAGCGGTTGACTTATCCAATTCCTTTCTTATGGAAATAATTTCAGTTTCTATCTTCTCACGTTTTCCTTCATTTTCCTTCAGTTGGATTCTCATCCCTTATTCCATCGTTTTTGCCTCTTCTAGTTGAATCTTTAGGATGATAATATTATTCTATGCTTCTTCAAGGCTTTGTGGCATTTTTTTATTTTGCATCACGACCCTCCTTTTCATATTTCTCAACTGCTCCTTTTGCTTCAAATTATTTTTCTTAAGCTTTTTTATTTCACTTAAGGAAAAAATGAGTTATTCTTTAATACCTATTTCATAATTTTGTTCCTCTTCTGAATCCATCATTTCTTTCCCTTTGTATTCATTTTCTAAAGTATCAGTTTCATTGTCATGTGTGCTCTCGATATCTAACTTTCATTAGATTGTTTCTAAAGGAACCTGCTCTGATACAAATTGTTGAGAACACACTTATACTAAGAGGGGGGAGGGTAGTGAATAATTATAATACAATTTTTTAAATTTTTCAAACATTCATCAACCATAAGAAAACAATCACATATTAACTACATAACATGGAACACGATACTTACACAAAAACCCTTTCAGGAGAAAACCAAAAAAAATCTCTTTATAATTCTTTGTAGGCACCAACCTATTGGAGACATCAATACCCACTGGTACAAATCCTGGTAGGAACCAACCTACTCTTATAGATCTTTGTAGACACCAATCCCCACCACTAAGCACCAACTTAGCAAGAGACACCAATCTATTTCATATCTTCATAGACACCAATACCCACCACTAAGCACCAACTTAGAAAGAGACACCAATCTCCACCTCTAAGCACCAACTTAGCAAGAGATACCAATCTTTGAGTTGCACTAACCTTCACCGAGTATGTTTTCTTTTTTTTCCTTCACCAATTATGCTCACTGCTTCTATCTTTACTAGGTATACTCACTGCTTCTTCCTTCACCATGTATGTTCACTGCTTCTTCCTTTACTAGGTCTAACCAAATTTTTAATTTTTAAATGGAAACTTTCCCAAAGCTTGTTGTTTTGGGCCTCTTCCCAGGAATGAACTTGTACAACATGCCATGTATCGAATTTTACAAACATGATTATGATATTTTTACCTGAGGTACTTATGTATGTCTCCTTTATCTCTGCAAAATATCAAGGTCTGAAACATCCCAAAAAATAAGTTATAGCAAAAGTGTCAAGCTTACATGTTTGAAACTGATTTCAAGAGAATTCATGAATCTTAACTTCCACAACGAATATCTCCAAAATAATAGTGAATTAGCATCTGATATTTTTACCACGTGTACATCAAGATCTATCCTCTATCTCCACAAACTCTCAGGGTCTGAAACATCCCAAAAAATGAGTTATAGTGAAAGTTCCAAGCTAACCTGTTTGAAACTAATTTCAAGAGCATTCTGGAACCCTAAACTCCATTGAGAATATCTACAAAAATATAGAAAACTAGCATTTGATATTTTTACCACATGTAAACCAAGATATTCCATCTGTATTTGAAAAATATTAGGGTCCAAAACATCCCAAAAAATAATTTATAGTGAAATTTCCAAGTTGACCTGTTTGAAACCGATTTCATGAGCATTCAGGAACCCTAACTTCCACTGGAATATCTTCGAAAGTATAACGAATGAGCATATGAAATTTTTACCAAAAGTACAAAAATATATATCCTCTATCTCTTCCAAATTTTAGGGTCGTAAACATACTATAAAAAACGTTATCTTGAAAATTCCAAGATGACCTAAAATTTATTTCTCAATTCAATCTTTGTTGGTCCATTTTTCCCACTCTCACTTTCTCTCAATTCTTTCTCTTTTTATATGATTTCATAACCCTTCGTGAAGGGACATGTCCATTAATTAAATAATCAATTCCCAATACCATGGGAAAATACCCCAAACCCATAGGTTTGAAACCACCATTCCACTTTTTACTTTTTCACATGCATCCCTTTTTTAATATACTTGTAGACCTATATATATATATATTGGAAATTCCATGTGTATTATAATGTCATAATATGACATCCTTTGACATCAGTGAGAATAATTCCAACAAACTTGATCCTCATTTGCAATTGAAGTTTATTTGAGTTGCTCATGAGTGCACTGTTGATATGAATCATCATCATCACCATCATCAAAAAAAGTATTGTTCGAAACAAGGACTATTTCAGAATGTTGAAGATTATTTTGTTTAAGTTCATTGTGAAGAAGTTGAGTCTGAGTTTGAAGCAGTTCTACTTTGACTTGAAAAACTTGCAAACAAGTTAGAACAAATTGAAGAGTTGATTTGTTGAGTTTGACTATGTTGTCTTGAGCAGTAATTAGCAAATTATTCA
>SNQJ01S0007118.1:265543-288081 GCA_010110895.2 Picea sitchensis
TCTGGAAATGTAGGTTTGTTGAAGGCATGTGTGAGGAAGAACTGAAATCTGTGTTAGCTTGATGAAATTCTTCAGAAACGAAGGGATAATAAGTCTGTAATTGTGGGCACATTTGAGGTGCACCATAGGTGGTTGCGTCGATATTTGTGACAAAGATTCTTGGTGTGACGAATATATTCTTGAGTGTCTTGGTGAGGTTAGGCGAGTCATGTGACTCTGTCGAATTTGTAAACAAATTCGGTAGTGCTCGTATTGTAACTATTTCGCAATAACAAATGCTTATCCGAGTATTAGGCATGGTTTGTGTCACCCACACTATTTCTATGTTTTTCTTTGTTTGTTCTATGGTTGTTCTCTTGGTTTCTCATGTTCATGGAATGTATGCTTTTATAGGACTAAGTGTTAAAATATATTAACAATTTTCTACGTATACAAGAGTTGCACTAGAGTAGGAGTGTGACTCACTGGTAGCCTAGAACAAAGTATGGGTATGCTCTAGGTGAAGAGGCATACTCCACACAAAGTATTCTTGGTGTGTCAAGCAACCAAGTAGGAACCATCATGGTGTCGCATGCCCTTAGGAGGTGAACGATCGCAAGATATGATCAGACATCTTGTGGGGTCATGATAGGTGGTTTCATAGAATATTTGTCTCTTCTCCACTACTGCGACCATAACAGTTGTTGGACGGGTGCACTTGTTGGAAAAAAAATATGGGCACATGCTTGGTGAGGGTTCGACGGACTGACCCATCACAGAGGCAACTTGAGCGTAGATTTGGTGGTTTGTAACAGGGTCGATTTGCGGACAAATTTGTGACTTGTGAACAGAACTAGGCGCACTCCTTGAGAAGGCAATGTGCATATTTATGAGGGTGAACCGAACACTTGGGCAAGGTAGACGAACACAGGACTATCATAGAACTTGTTGCAGACTCGTTCGCAGAAGTAACCGCAAAGTTGATCGTAATATTTTGAAGAAGTCTTGAGACAAACTCATGGGTGCCTTGGAAGAATGCTTCGCAAGTAAAGTGAAGATACTTGGAGGACCATCCACATCTGATGGCAGCGACACCAAGAAGGATACTAAGACCAAAAAAATGAAGGATCGACTAGTTAACTTGGAGAGGACCGTCGATCAGATGACAAACACATTGTGCCAGCATGGTGAGAAGGTCGATCAGATGGAGACTGAGATGAGCAAGATGAAGAATTGGTTTAAGGAAGTCATTCGAGAGTGCTAGTAAAATGAAGATGTGATGACCAGAAAATTAACCAACTATATTCAGGATAGACTCAAGGCAACAGAGGACACACTTGCCATAGTCACACAGAGGCTAAAGGATCAAGATGACACCATCACAGTTTTTAAATGAGCTTTGGCGAATGGAAAGACCTTTGTTGTCATGTAAATGAGGATAAAGATAAAGAAACCCAAGCCATATGACGGGACTCACAATGCTAAGTTGTTGGGCAAGTTCTGTTGGGACATTGAGCAGTACTTGGAGCAGCTGAACGAAAGTTCAGGAAAATCCAAGGTGAATGTTGCAATGACGTTCTTGACAGAAAACGCTAAGATATGGTGGAGAAACTAAGTGGAGGACTTAGAAGATGGAAGAATCATTGAGAAGATAGAAAAATGGGCAGAGATGAAGGCATCCTTGAAGGAACAGTTTGGTCTGGGGAACCAAGCATGGATTGTAAGGAATCATTTGTTGGCTCTCAAGCACACTGGTAATATACAATCCTGCATCAAGGATTTCATGGGGATCATGTTGTATACCAAAGACATGTCGGAAGTAGATAGATGTTTTCACTTCATGAATGGTTTGCAACCATGGGCGCAGAGTGAGTTGTGATGGTAGAATGTGGAGACTCTTGCAACAATGATCATCGTAGCGAAAAAAATGTTGGACCTTCGGGGTGAAACTAAGACAAGTACTAGGAACAGTGAGGACTCCCAAGGTGAGAAGTAGTATCAAGGGAATGGGAAGAGGAAGGAAAAAGGAAATACAAAGAGATACAAGGGCAGTGAAGAAAATACCAAGCAAATGGATGTAGCGAAAGAGAAGAAGTCGACTCCATGTTGGATTTGTGCCAAGGAACATTATGCAAAGAATTGTCCCTTGAAACAAAAGTTGAATTATTTAGAGAAGGTAGGAAACCCATATGTTGGAGTGTTGCAGGTCTTGGAAGTTATCATGGAGGATGAATCCACGGAGACCCAAGAGAAAGATGAGACGAAACTTTTCTATGTGCAGGATGAACTCAATGGGAAGTCAGTGATGGCCATGGTGGACAGTGGGGAAACTCATAACTTCTTAAGGGAAGACATGGTGCAAAGGCTTGGTTTGCAACCTGAACCAACGTAGACAACCTTCAATAAAATCAATGCAGGTGTAGAGAGGGTTGTTGGTGTATCCAAGGACATCTTGTTGAATCTTGGTGACTGGTACGGAAAGACGAGTTTCACCATTGTTCCTATGGATGATTTTGAACTTGTGTTGGGACAAGAGTTCATGAGGAAGAGAAAGGCAACATTGATTCCTCACATGAATAGTTTGGCCATTTTCTTAGGATAGACTCCATGTTTGATTCCTACCATAAGGAGGAAGGAATGAGGCACGCGGAATTATTCCTTACAGATGGTTGTTGTGGACATCCAGAGCTAGCAACCTTATGGGGATGAACTTGGACGATGTGGGGTGATGGTTGGATAGTCTAACGTAGACAACAAAAAGAAGATTGTGTCAGTGGATAGAGGCTTTCTGATGTTAAATAGATAGTTGGATATCTGGATAAGACAGTGGATGGCTTGGCTAATTTTTGTTTGAAAGTTGATGAGTGGAAACAAAGATCAAAGGAAGTCACAAAGATGAGGATGCATGAGCAGTTGGTTGAAAAGGAGCATAAACCATTCATGGACCAAGAGGACATGAGGGAAACACAACAATATTGGTGGAAGAGGATCAAGGAAGAGGTTGATTCCTCCTCTAGAAAACTTGGATATCATGAATGGTTATATGACCCTGAGCTAGAGTGACTCATGGAGGAGTGCGAAGGAAAAATCAGTTCAATCGTATCGTTGCTAATGTACATAACGCATAAGTATGGTGACACTTTACTAATCACATTGTAACAGGTTGGAGATGAGGGAGATGGCCCAACCATCCATCCCCCTTCACCTTCAAAATATACTATGGCATGTTGGCTCACTATCTCAGTGGGAGGAAGTGAGGCCAATGAGGCGCCTTGAGGAGTGCTTTGGTGAAAACTATCAAGAACGCAGTGGGTGACTTGAAAGATTGGAGGAAACGAAGAGTTTCACATGTGTTAAGTTTGTAGGTGGAAAAGGATGTTTGAATGTGAAGATGTGAGTTCTTAATACAAAGGCACAATGATTGGACTAGCTACCCAATTAGTTGAATTCACAAGGGGATCCAACACACGAAATCATGGGAAGATGGACCGAAGTATGGAAGAAATAGCAAGTCAGAGAGTAGCGACACTTTGTAGACTCGTGTAACTTCCTAAGGGAAGTTTTTCTTGACAACAACATTTGAGGAGATAACAGTCATCGGGTGCTGATAAGATTCGGAGATGGGGAAAAG
This sequence comes from Picea sitchensis, assembly GCA_010110895.2. NCBI lineage: Eukaryota > Viridiplantae > Streptophyta > Pinopsida > Pinales > Pinaceae > Picea > Picea sitchensis. Next base: position 269,154 of record SNQJ01S0007118.1, read on the forward strand.
ATGTCATAGAGATCGATAAATGTTGTCAAGTGTTGTAACATAAATCAACATCACCAAAATATTTCTCTACATTTGTGAAAACATGCCAATTTCTTATCCCCTCAAATTTTTAACTTGGTAAGTCTCCACAATTTATTATTTTCCTCCACATTTTAGAGATTTTCCTTGAGTCGAGGTTCCCTATATTATTGTTCTTTTGTTCCATAATAACAATGTCAAGGCTACGTTAAAATCAAGTTTCAAACATTGGCCAAGCTTCACCATGTCCTAAGTTAAACCATGATTAAAGATAAGCTTTATCCATAAGGCGAAGGTATAAGCCACCAAAACCAAGTTGAAAATCCAAAATAGTCACATGTCCTTTTGTATGACCCATCGCCTTTATAAATCTATTTGTCATTTCCATGTCCTGGTTTACCAAACTTTTCATCCTTTATCCCAAGTCAAAATTGATATCCATGTGTTGAATATTTACGAGGGAAAGTAAAAGCTTTGATATTTTTAATTCCTCGTTGATTTATTTAATCAAGTTGTACATTCAAAATGATACCACGCACCTGATTTGAATGTCAAATTTCGAGCAAGTTCGTGCAATGGTAAACGAAGGGAGGCATGAAACTTAAACATGGTTCTAGGAGCATTGACGTGGCAACAGTATATAGATTGTACCCCCCCACCCCGATGGTTTTCAAAATTTGCTCGCATGGATTGTTCGGGATTATGGTATTCATTTTATGGACTCAATTCAACACATTTTTCGAGAGATAAAAAGCCAATGAGCTATCCTACCATGGTTCTCTATATCTAGTATATCGTGAGGATTCTAAAATGATAGATAAATAATTTACACTTAGGGCCTCTATACTACTCTGGAGACTTAAGCATCAAAGGAGGAATAAAGTAATTGAAGCATCTTGTAAGTTCTTTTCTAAGGCACGGAAATCTTTGAATTGCATGTACCAAGTCTTTGTTTCTTATGCCATGATGGAATTTTGTCTAGACAAGGATCCCAAGGTTGCACACAATGTCTTTGAAGCGGGGCTCAAGAGGTTCATGAAAAAATCAACATATATACCTGAACATGAAAATTTCCTTTGCAACTTGAATGATGATAGAAATGTCTGTGCATTATTTGTGCAAGCTCTCAGCCTTCTTCCATCAGAGGAAAATCTCAATAAGTGGTACTCACTCACTTTGGCTAAGACAATAATTTCTACAAGTTGTATTGCTCTTACTAGGAGCTCCAGCATAGGTCAGAGACCTAAAGTTGACCTCCATGTCTTAAATAATTCATCTAGAGGGGCTCTTCAGCGAATGAAAGTTTATAAGTTGAAACATCTTGCAAAAGTGGAAGTTATTGCTAGTGATTTCAGTGGTTGTATGTTTGTATTGGGATTTGATAACCTTAAAAGTCAAAGTGTTTTCCCTGTGCAATAAACAATGTGTAATATTAACGACATGAATCATTTACTTGTTTGTATGTTGAAAATGTGCAAAGATATCTTTGGTCACCTCCCTAAAGTCATTGGAAAGGATGTGGTTGAGATGGCTCTTTGGGCATAGGAAAAAAAAAACGGTTCCTTTCAAAGTGAATGCACAGGATGCTCTATCTGTAGGTAGTGACAGTCCAAACGTCTTGAAGGTGATAGTGGAGGAGGACCTTATTTCACGAGCAGAAGAGGATGACATGGAGGCTCTTATTGGCACATATGTCATGGGTATTGATGAAGTTGAGGCATTTTCTAAGTGTCTTAAGTGAGAGATGCTTACTTTAGAAGAAACTAATGTTCATGTAATAGTAGAAGACATGGATGAGTGGCTCAACATTTTCAATGTGAAACTCAGACACATGAGGGAGGATATTGAATCAATAGAATCTTGAAACAATAAAATGGAGATGCAGTCCGTCAATAATAAATCTCTCATTGAAGAGCTTAACAAGTTGGTTGAGCACTTGCATATTCCTCCTGAGTATGCACTTCACTAACATAAGGTTCATTTGATGAAACAAGAATGCTCCAAAATGTAGAGGCTTTTGATTGGTTGGCTAATTTTTTGTATGCTTTAGAGCCACCCATTTTGGATCCTAGCTATGTGAATATGCCAAGTGGGTCAAGGAAAATGTGGTTACTGTTGGTAATTATTTGATGAACAAGGGATACAGGCTTGTTACAAATGGGACTAAAAATCACTTGGCTCTATAGGATCTCCATCCAATTGGACCGACTAGAAAAACAAGTGGAAACAAGAGAGTATAGAGAATTAATAAAAACAAACAGAATTCCTATATTTTTGTAAAATAAGGATAACACATGACCCCACGTGTCGAGTCTACTTTAACTTCTCAACTCCAAGATTATTTTTAGTAAAACAAATCAATATTTTTCATATTTGAAAGAAGAATATCAATATTCAATCAAAGCAGATCCAATTTTCAAGGCATAAGGATAACATCCAAAAATTATAAAAGAAGTAGCCAAAGACTCAAAAGGGGGGAGAGGTTAGGATATTTTTGACAAGAGAATGTATTTTCTTGGAGAATGAGCCTATGAGGTCGTTCTTTTGTAATTTTTTGAATCAGAGGGAATCACTCATTGGATTCATCTCTCAAAATAATAGAGTTGTGTTTTTCTTTATGTTTTATGTATTAAGCTCCTTTTAATTCCATGTATATTATTTCCCATGCAATTTTGATATGCAGCTTGGAAAATTTGATACAACTTCCACTATCAACGTGTGTATTTCTAAAATAGTTAAAAGATTTATGCTATGACCTTTTGGATATGACGTTATATATTCAAATATTGTAATCAAAATTACATCTCTGAATGTTTCGTGTCTGGATTCATTCTTTCAAAATGCCAAGATTCAAATGCTCATTTTATATGTTGGATTCATAATCTTTATGCCCAACGCATTTTCTACATCTCGGATTGATAGAGATTGTTTTTTCCCTCTATATTTTTTGAGATTTATGTCTTCATATTTTCTTCAATCTACCACCTATCGAAATTTGTGATCTATTATGTAAGACTCCATGCCCGATGGATCAATCCTTCCGATATGAAAGTTATAGTCCTTTTATTCCATTCCACTGTCCTCAGCATCCTCAACCATGTTTATCATATTCTTTATCTTCCAAATCTAGTACCTCTACTTAATTTTTATAATTGTTTCTTAGTTATAGTGGGCAACCAACATTCTTAAATCATACAAGAGAGCCCTCTCTGGTCCAAGAGCTAGGTTGTGGCATAAATTTGGTTTAAATATGTCTTTTCATGGTTTCTAAACAACCGAAAATCATCTCAATTTAAAACATTGGGGATGCAAACAACTTGAAGAAGGGGAGGATGTAAGGTCTCCCACGACACCCACTGAGTGTGTGCACTCCTTGGGAAAATTCACCGACGAGACAAACGAAAATCACAAGGGGGAAACGATCAATTGGGAAAACAAATACGTTTGGGTGTGAGCAAGAGAACCGTGGGTGCACAATGGTGACGTACAACACCAAGGGGGGACACACCTTAATTTCCTTAGAATGAATGACAGACACTTGGATTGTGTTTGGGAAAGGGTAGGGAAACTTGGGAGCATACCCAAGGAGTAGAACCATCTACCCTCAGCAACATGGGCGCATCGGAGAGGTTGGACAACCCCATTGGCACACCCATGAGGAGTCATGATGATCGACAAGAGAGAGCGCTTAATATAAGGGGTGCATGCCCAAGGATGGGGCACCTTGGTCCAAGAGACGAACAATTGATGGGTGCATGGGCTTGGATGGGCGCACCAAGTCCACAGAGGGGCATGATGAGTCGAATGAGTGTGGGTTCATGAAGGGGCACAACACACCCAAGAGACATGACATTTTGCACAAGTGACCCTTAGAGTCCATGTAATATCAAGGGTGCACATCCAAAGGAAGACAAAGAGCACTTTGGGAAAGAGATTTGGAGAATAATTCTAAGACAACTCTGAGGCAACGAACTGAGGTATATTTTTTAGGATGAAAGATAAGTAGCCAAGATTTGGACGCTTTGGGAGGTTTCAGGGAAATCTGGAAACATGGGTCTAGTGAAGGCATGTGTGAGGAAGAACTGAAATATGTGTTAGTTTGGTGAAAGTCTACGAAAATGAAGGGACAACAAGTCTGTAGTTGTGGGCACATCTAAGGTGCACAACATGTGGTTATGGAGATGGTTGTGATAGATATTCTTGGTGTGACGTTTTTCTTGAGTTTCTTAGTGAGGTGAGGTGAGTTGTGTGACTCTACCAAATTTGTAAATCGAGTTGGTAGTGCTCATATTGTAACTGTTTCGTAATAACAAATATTTAGTCGGGTGTTAGGCATGATTTGTGTCACTTTCAATTTTTATGTGTTTGTCTTTGTTTGTTTCACAATTGTTCTCTTGGTTTCTCATGTTCATGGAATGTATGCTTGTATAATACTAAGTGTTAAATTGTGTTAACAATTGTCTAAGTATACAAGAGTTTCACTAGAGTAGGAGTATGGCTCATTGGTAGCCTATAATGGAGTATAGGTATGCTCTAGGTGAAGAGGTGTAGTCTAGATGAAGTATTATTGGTGTGCCAAGAAGCCAAGTAGGAACCATCGTGTTGTCCCACACCCTCAGGAGGTGAAAAATCGCAAGATTTGATCAGGTGTCATGTGGGGTCGTGACTATTTGAATTTCATAACAACATCATAAAGCAAGCAAGAAAGTATTCACCATCCACAAGCACAAAATTCCTTAGACCCCCTTATTCTGATTTCAGGGTAGTATAGAACTAGAGTCAAAAGAAAATGATTTTATTATAGTATCCTTCTTGTGAGAAAGTTAGGAATGAAAGCATTCAATGATCTCATTTTCAATAAGAAGAGATTCTACTTTTGAATGAGGTTTTAATAAGCCTCTTTCTCTCCTTACTTCTCTTCTCTAATCTCGTTTAAATTTTTGGTATAGTGCCACCAAGGAAACAAATCTAAATACCCCCAAACATTTACAATTCACCACTTAATTCACAACAATTATTTTACTTGTCACATAATATGACCAATTTCAAATATGAAATAATGATTTGTTTGCTACTCTGCCAATTAGATAAAGACAATCAATTAAAGTAAATGGATATTTTCTTACTCTTTCATGTGCAGCAACGAAATGGATGTGTACCCTGGATATGATCTAATCTCTGGAGTGATCTTTGGTTTTAATATGAGGAATGATTTTGCTCAAAGGAGGTTGATCATGAAGGGAGTGTTTTCACGAATGTGGACGGTCTGTAGAAAAAGAGAAATGCACTTATGGAGCCACTATGTAATATTGCAAAGGGTTGAAGAAGTCACCCAACTCTTTAGATGCCAAGATCAATTAAAATTCAAAGCTGTGACCACTTTATGCTCAACCATTCTTCATCTTGACAGATGTATGACAATAACTATGCATATTGAAAGGTTTTGGGGATCTTAGATTTTAAATGAACAAAAGTGTTGTAGCTTGGACAAACTGTGAGAAATTCCGTGGATAAAATCTCACCAATGAAAAAATCAATCGAAATAAAGAAAGATACACATTAGGGTAATCATCTAAGTATTCCATTTGCAACTGTTATCTAAAAAAATAGAAGTTTCTACCAAGAGAAAAAGAACCACTTGCAATGGTCGTTTTTCATTTTTGGGTGAATTTTATCAGCGAGATTTTATCATTGAATGTTGATTTTTTCAATCAATTCTAAGTGGTAATTGATAGATCTATGAAATACCTTTCCAAATCCATACTGTGTACTTAATTTGGTTCTATAGTGGTCGTAATCTGCATTTTAATGGTTGCAAACCTCGTGATTACACAAAATATGGTTCTTGTGGGATGGATATCTTAAAAACAGATATGAATATTGAAAATACAAATACATTTTGGTGTGTAATTGAATCTAGTTTCCAACACAACCAAAATCATTAAAAATGGATAAGTATTGAAAGAGAAATGTAAATTTTAGCAATAGGCACTCCAAAATCAGTGAATTTCCCCTTCAGTGATGCCTTCTCATTGGATTGCATGCATTTGCAAAATTGATTCTTTCTTCTTCATTGTAGATCTTCTTCATTGGCTCATCAACGACCTCCTATGGAACACTACTATGGAATTTGAATTCCTTACCTTCCACGGAAAACTACCATGGAGACATTACACTTAAAACTAAAGGAGCTATGATACCATGGTAAGAAATAGAACAAAAGTCAAGAACAAGAGACATGAGAAGAACAAGAAACATGAGAACTTGGGAGAAAAGGCCTCAAGCCACCTCACATTTTTTATTCATTCCAATAATACAAATATATAATACATAAGTGAAACCACTTCAATTGCTTTCACACTTTATTTCATATCAGAAAAGAAATCATTTTTCCAATTCATATGTTCGTATCACTTTTATAAGAGAATTTTATTCATTTTTCCAATTCATATGTTCGTATCACTTTTATAAGAGAATTTTATATATATATATATATATATATATATATATATATATATGGGTCTTGGAGGTTTCTCCCAACCCTTGGCATTCACATTTATCAAAGTATATCCGTACAATTTAGAATTAGAATTTACTTTTTTAAATGTCTATTGCTAAATCAAATACACTTAAAAACATATGTATCTTAAAATTGTTTTACGACACAAATAATTATCTATAAAATCAACACAAAACATTATAAAGTTATAAAATAAAATAAAAAAATACCAATTTAGACAATAAGGAAGATCTCCTAAAATCCAGTTTCAAGCAATTGTTACAATCTATGAGAAGTTTAACTCAATTTGGGACATAATCGCATTCTTGAAGTCGTCCACTTGCTTGACCTCTTTATTATAAATTAAAATGATTAACAAAATTAAGTTAATTTTTTTTTTTTTGTTGTCCATGATTTAATTTCACTAATATCATGTTAATAACATATTTTTAAATACCATTTTTTTCATCATATGATATAATTTTATTTTAAAATTTAGTGTGTTTTTAATTCATCTATATGATATAATTACATTTTCTTAAAAATATACATTGAAACTTTATCATGAAATTTTGAAAATATATATTAAAAACTGTATCATTTATCATTTTCACTCATAAGTATTTATATATAATAATAAAAAATGGTTATAAAGTGTAACATTTGTATATAATAATAATAATAATAGTTTCCATATATAACATTTGTATATAATAATAAAATAATGGATTTTATGTGTCTTTGTGTGGAATGATATGAATATATGTCAGAGTTGATTGTCTGATTCACAACGGAATGGTCGCATTGGGTTCTGAGGAGAGGGTTTTTGCAGTAGCCTAGCTAGGGTAGGTGTACAAGTGGATTAAGCCTAGAGAGGGATAGGTTTCAATGGATGGGTATCTATCGTTGGTGGATTACTTAGAAGATATTATGTCATAAGACATGATCTTCTCAAATTTAATCCTTTATTCAACACAGGGCTAACACTATGAAGTCGACGGTTTATATGCCCTAGCAGTTTCTTATGGGATTTCTTCACCCAAAAAGTTCCTGGATCTAGATAGATCCGGGCATCTCGAGGATCCCTACGGGGTTGTTTGTCTGACGACACTACGGGACATTGAATTTCCTCGGAGGGAGGGTTTTGTATACTGTGTGAAAAATCAAGGTGTTTACGTTCCATAACCTTCCCCATCTAATCTCACTCTTTCGAGACCTCTCTTGGGAACTAGTTCAGTTTCAAGTCTCGGTGATTATGCTCCACTTGGTTTCATTGGTAAAAATTGATTTTGTAGAGATCCTGGGTGGTTGTGAAACTACAAAACGTAAGGAGTCCTATCCAAAACATAGCAGAAAGAAGACGGGGTGGAGGAGTCTTCTCCCAAGTTGTGGGGTGTGAAGACGGAGGGTAAATAAAATAGCTCTAGCTGAGGTTGGTCTCAGGGTTGGGAAAATTTTTAGGTGAAGCATTTTATTGGGTCACTTAATTCGTGATGGAAGCAAATTGGGTCTCGACCCTGGGATACACTATGATATCTCATTTTTTGTCGAGAGGTTGCATTGGGTTTCTTTTTCGCACAAACGAGGATGTTGGGAATATTCTAGTAGGGTGTTTATGTTGGATGCTAGAGGAATCAGTTAATATTTAATTATAATCCTTTTCAAATGTTATATCAATGTAGAATTTTTTTTTTTTTTTTATATAATAAAAAATAACAAATACATCCACATAATGCATAATACACTATTATTTTACATGGAAACCCAACGAGAGAAAACTAAGAAATGTTTTTCTTTATATGTCTTGAAGAATTATATTCAATAGCACTAACTTCCTTTTGTTTTCTATATGCAACTGGAAAGAGGCTCCAACTCTCTATTTTCTCAAAGCAACCTGAGGGAAGCTCCAACTCTCCAATTCTCCTGCTACAACCAAAAAGGAGGCTACAACTCCCCTATGTTCTCCTGGGCTATAACCTGAAGGTGGCTACAACCACCTGGCCTCGCCCCGTCCTGCCACCCGGGGTATAGGAAGTAGAATGATGGGAAACCACTGTCACAGCTATCACCTTATATACCGCTGTAAACCTATACCAACAACTTGTAACCAGCACCCAACTTGTGCCTCAATCAGAATCAACCTCAGATTATAAATAAGTGCATCAACCATGCACCAACTCCTGTAATTAAAACAACCAGAATCAACATGTACTATAAAAAGTATTCAACTGACAAAAAATTACAATTATGTACTCAATTGCTGTGTCAACTACCTTACAAACTGTGACTCCATCAATATGTAACAATATCATCAATTATACACCTCATGTTTGTGCCAACTCACCAACTACTTACCTCAACCATGTACTCAACATAATTTCAAACCAAAAAGCTCCTCATCAATTTCATCATCCAAATCTGATTTGTAGCTCCAGAATAGAATACCTAGTGTATATGATCATTCCTACAAACATTCCCTTAACTTTAACAACAGAGACTAGTACTACTCAAACTTTGCTTTAGTCTCATATGCCTAGTTTTAGATTAGTCAACAACCCTAAAATTGAAGTAATCATAACTTTGAACCTCAGAATGTATAAAGATATGAACTGATACAAAATGTTCTTCTAGTTTTATGCCATTCTTCCAAAAGTTACCACTTGAACCCTCTCAAAAGGAGTTATATAAAATGCAGGACACTTGTTGAATTCGACCTATTCTAGAGCTTAATCTTTGTAGAGTGAGCCTCAAGATGAAATAATAATTGAATTGATCTAAACTTTTACAAAGAATATTAAAGACTGTAACCTAACCAACACATTTTTTCTCACCTAATTTGGATCTGTTATGAAGAAGTTGCGATGTTCTGGAACATTTCAGTTTTTGACTAGTTTCAGATCTCAGCCATGGCAAACTCCTATTTTCCATGGAGCGTGACCCCAAAAATACAACTTAATTCATAAGCCAATCTCTTTGGCTCATCGATATACTTAAGAAGTTGTTTTATGAATTGTAAATACAATCTCACTAAGTTCAAATTACATTATAGAAAAAATTTATAATAAAATGGTGAGATGACCTCAGAATAAATATTGCCTAGAAAGCACCATCAAAAAGAATTTTTCCGCCCTGCTTTTCAGTCCTTTCTTCACCTTCCTCAAAATTTTGCTTAGATATCCTGGTTACCTCGTGACACCTATAGATATTCAATATTCTCGCTATGATTTAAAATGAGAGAGCATTGGTTCTTATTTATATCCTCCAAGTAGCCTCCCTAAAAACATCTTCTAGGTAACTTAGTCTACCTTTCTCTCATTTAGGTTAATCCTAATTTCTAATTTCTCCATTAAATTTATTATTGAAATAATTTATTTTGTATTCACTTTGAATTATAATACAATCAGTACTTCACTCACTTTTATTGTTTATCTTTTAAAATCTCTTAAACCACTTTGACTACTTTGACCTTTGGGGCTTCTAGGTGACATATGAGGGCCCTCCAACATCTCAGAAGGCTACAACTCTCAAAACCAGAGGGATTTATAATGAATTCCACATACCACTCAGTGAAATGGAATGGACATGTAATATCCATAGAATACATACTCATCAAAATATGTTAAAATTCTTACCATTATACATGAAAAAAACCCTGGGTCCATTACCCAAACCTGCTCTCCAACTTCACATGTATCATAACTCTCTAACCGAGGAGTTATGATCATCGCTCTACATACTCAATGAAATGGAATGACAAGAACTGTCCATCTAGATAGTTTCACTGACAACCCACTTTTCCTTCATCTCATTATTCCAATTAATCATGGGTTCTCTTACTCTGTTTTTTCTTCCCAAGTGAGGGATTTCACCATAAGGGGACCACTTGGAGTCCATCCATATTTACTACTTATCAACCATGAAAACTATAATTTAGAGTCATATTTAGATCAAACAATATTGGGTCCATTACCTCCAAACCTTGTGCTACAGTGGTTTTCTTCAAGGGTTGACATCAATGACAACCAACCTTTAATCAATAATTTCGGCATTGATGGAAACACTGATGCACATCGAATCATATCACCATGCTCCTGAACCATGCTCTATGTCCTCTCTGTGATCCATACAACTCACTTTTTGTCCTTTGTATATGATAAATCTACCTATGTCCTTTTTGCATCCGAGAATCTCTCCCCTTTGTCATCACTAATGGCAAAGGTATCTTTCCATCCGGCACTGCTCCCCCCTGACTGAACTATACTCTTATGGTGCTTCCTCATGTACATATCTAAGACATAAGATAAGCATTCAAAAGTATCATTTTGGGAGTAGAAACAACTCCAAGTCTTTGGTGAAGATATTCGTTATTTCCCTTGGAAAAGGTTTTGTAAAGATGTCTTCCACTCTGTTATTTTGTGCCCACATACCAACTCGGATGTTCTTTTCTCTCAACTTGTTCGAGAGTAAAGGAGTACTTGTTGGTTATTGGAATGTGCCTGGTCTTGGAGTGCATCACCGGTTATTTGAGATACCGATGGCACTTGTATTATCACAATATATTGAAATGGGCTCATCATACTCAACCTATATATCCGACAAAAGTTTGTTCTCATCCAAAGAACTCCTGCACATGTTATAGGTTGGCCGCAATATATCCGGTTCTTGGCCAGATATAGAGATACCGGATGATTGTTCTTGCTAGCCATGATACTCAAACATCAACGGTGAAGGCTGATGTTCCATCGTACGGTATGTTTCGTTGGTCAATACAACCTATCTAGACCGTGACTGTAGGTAATAAGTGATAGATCTTTTTCCTTTGGATACCATAATCAAAACTCTTATGTTCATCTGATATCTGAAGATCCCCTTTACCGCTAATACATGTGATTCCTTTAGTGTCATGAAATCATGCCACATGTCCAACTCACACATTATGATTCGCTTTGATCTGAATACATTATAGTAGGTTGCCAATCATTGACCTCTGTAGATATTCTCCTGACCGTGAGGAGAATGGAAGGAGGATGGACGGACTGAGGATGGAATGGATGGAATGGAGGAATGGACGGAATGGATGGATGGACGGATGGAGGAAGGACGGATGGATGATGGAAGGAAATGGATGGAAGGAATGGACGGAATGGAATGGAATGGAATGGACGGATGGAGGATGGATGGATGGATGGATGGATGGATGGATGGATGGATGGATGGATGGAGGAAGGATGGAAGGATGGAAGGAATGGAATGGATGAATGGAATGGATGGAATGGATGGATGGATGGATGGATGGAGGATGGATGGAATGGATGGATGGATGGAATGGATGGAGGATGGATGGATGGAATGGATGGAATGGATGGATGGAGGAATGGAATGGATGGAATGGATGGATGGAAGGATGGAATGGAAAGAAAGGTGGATGAAAGGATGGACAAAGGATGGATGGATGGATGGAGGATGGATGGACGGAAGGATGGAAGGATGGATGGATGGAAGGATGGAATGGATGAATGGATGGATGGATGGAAGGAAGGAGTGGACGGATGGATGGAAGGAGGATGGATGGATGGAGTGGATGGACGGAATGGAAAGGAATGGATGGAATGGAATGGAATGGATAGGCAGTGGAATGGATGGAATGGAATGGAAGGAATGGAATGGACACCGGATGGAATGGATGGACCGATGGACGGACCGACTCCCCAACAATCCAAATATGATTTTGTAGCTCTATAATAGACACTTGGTGTGGTTTATGATCATTATCTATCCAACCTTCCTTAACTTTGCAGGTAACAAACAAGAGATCTACTTATATCAAACTTTTCTTTTAGTCTCACATGCCTAGTTTTGATTATTAATAACAACCCTGAATTGAAGTAATCATAACTTGAACATGTAACGATAAAAGATCTGAAACCAACACACAATGTTCAATGTGTTTTATACACCTCTGTGTCACTACTTGAAACCTCCTTAAAAGGAATTATAAATAAAAATGGCACACCTTTGTCAATTTTGGCTTTATTCTAGAGATGACTCTCAGAGTGCTCTACATGAAATATTTGTTGAATTGATATGAAACTATTACAAATCATACTAAATATTTAATTCAACCAACACATTTGGTCTCACTGACCTAATCTCATATGAATAATTTATGACGCTTTTAATTCGAACACATGTTTTGACTATTTCACCACTAGCCACAAAATTCATTTCTCTTCCATTTTATGTAACTCCCAAAATACAATCTAATTAATAAGATGAATTCATTACCATGATACTTTAAGTATGTTTTTTCAATGGAATAGAAATTTCACACTGAATTCATTTTAGAAATAAATTTATAGTGAAATGGTGAGATGACCTCATAACACATACCTTTTAGAAAGCACCCATCAAAGAATTTATCCTTCCCTTGCATTTTGGCCCTATTTTCTTCACCTCCCCTCATAATTCTAGCTTAGATATCCTTGGTTACCTCAGACACCTATATATATATTCACTGGATGCTCAAGTGTGATTAAAATGAGAGCCTTGCCTCCATTTGCCTCCTAGTAGCTTCCTTAAAAAACATCTCTAGGTCATTTTGGCCCACTTTCCTATTTTAGGGTTAACACAGCTCTACTTCTCCATTAAATTTATTATTGAAATAATTTATTTTGTGTTCACTTTTAATTATATAATAACTCATCACTTCACTTTCTAGTATTTACCTTTAAATCTCAACCACTTTCCTTTGACTACTTTGACCTTTGGGCTTCTAGACGGACATATGAGGGGTCCTCCAACTGTGAAGGCCATAACTCAAACTCAAGGAGGATTTATGTGCATATTCCACATGTGTACCAATGATATGGAATGACATGTAATATCCATATAGAATAGCATTACTCCTTCAAATATAGAAAAACAGCATCATATCCATCAAACAAACTTGGGTCCATTACCCAAACTCCTGGTTCTCCAACTCTCATGGTCATAACTCTCTAACTCAAGGAGGAGTTATGTGAGTTTCTACATACCACCAGAAATTTTTCCATGACACAATTCATCCATATAGGATAGTTTCCATAAAAAAATCACTATCCTTCATCTAATTATTACTCAAATAAGCATGGTTTCTCTAAACATACTTCTAGGACAACTAAATCCACAAAGCATCTTCACGTGAAGGCTTTCACCATAAGGGGACCACTTTGAGTTCATCCATATTTATTCTTTTATCAACCATGACAAAACACACGGATTCATACTTACATCAAACAATATTAACCATTACCCAAACCTTGTGTTACTTGTTTTCATAAGACCAATGCCAACCAACCCTAATCAACAAATATATTGGGGTCTCTATTTGTTTTGTGAAAAGCCCTAGCACCCGCTTTTTTATGATATGTAGGAAGTTTTATCCAGTATGTCTACCTAGATAAATCTTCTCAACTTACCTCTCAAATTTTGGATGAATTCTAAGATGAAGGCAATTGGAGAGGATTTGGGAACTTTTATTACCTCTAATGTAAGTTACAAATCCATTAATTACATATCTGTGGTGTAAATCCTAGTGGCTTTGGAACCTCGTCAGGGCCTTTTTGAATATATGCAACTAGTGTCGGGGGGAAATATTATAACATCCATTGGTTTACATCAATGTTCCATTTCAATAATTCTCACTGTCATTGCTATAAGCACATTCTATTTAATTATGAATTCACCTTTCAAAAAAATTCATGGTGATGGCTGCCCAAGAGATGGAGGTAAGGGATTGCACATCAAACTAAAACATAGCAGGTATAACAAAGACCAATCTATTGTTCCATAAAGATGTGTAAAGAATGACTTTTGTGTTAGGGACATCCCCATACAAGTGACTGGAGGTGTGCCGGGAAAAGTGGAGGGTAGTTCTGAGGTGGATAATTTTGGAGATAATTTGGACCTCTTCGATCAATGGAGCAAGTTGGAAGCACTTTGGACCAGTAGTGTGATGTCACCTCGGGCTTCGGGTAAGAATTTTCATACTCAAAATTCTACTTCACTTTCTATTCTTTCTCCCTTTGGGAATACTATTCATGTGCATCGGGTTGATCTAGGGATTTTATCTTTGGAGGGTTGGCCTCGTATATTGTCGTTGCTATGGGTAAAGATGAAAGTTCTTTTGTTGTTGACCTTAAAAAGGACACTGAGTGTTCCACCTGTCGGCCTACTAGCGACCACAAGGTCATTTCTTTGGGATCTCTCTCGGTATCCTCTAGTCAGGAATCGTATCTTTTAAGACCCCAGGTAAATTTTCAGTGCCACATTCTCTTTGGGGGATTGGGGTTTGATGTCCTTGAAGAGTTTGTTCATGGTAAATATAGTTGTAAACTAGTGTTAAAACATGCACATGATTGTTCTTCTCATGAAGTGTCATGAGGAAGAGAAAGAATAATCTCAGGTGTTCTTAGAGTCGGCATATCCCCAAAGGTGGGTTCACCATGAAAATTGTGTCTATTAATATGAGGGGCATGGGGAGGAGGTCCAAAAAACTCTCCTTGAAGAGACTTGTTGATGTGGATTGGATCGATATAATATTAGTTCAAGAATCGATGAGTTGCAATGAACCTGTTATTTCTGAGTTGGGAAAATTGTTCTCGGGATGGGGTTTCTATGGTGTGGATTCTGATGGGAATTTTGTAGGTCTTATCACTGGTCTGTCATCTAACTATGACCTTTTAAATTGTTTTCCAATTGATTCAAGGCTTTGTACAAAGGTCTTCAACAAGGAATTGGATTAAAATATTACCATTATCAACCTTTATGGTCCTTATGACGGTAAGGAGGCCTTTTGTACTCGATTGTTTTCCCTAAATTATCTTTGAACTGAATACCTTATCATTTGCGGTGATCTAAATTTTAAATATAGCAAGGAAGAAATTTGTGGACTTCTATCCCATGAAAAAAAACTAGGCTGCTTTTTCATTAACAAGTTCGAATTGACTAGCTTGGTTGATGTTGAACCAATTAAATTAATCCCAACATGGAGAAATAAACGAAGTGGTGAAGATGGGGTTTCAAAATGTCTTGATCACTTCATTGTGCATCATAATATCCTTCAATACATTGGTTCATATCATTCATGTGTTGGTTCAATTCATTGTTCAGATAATTTTCCCATTTTTTTAGAATTGGGTCAGTCGGAAGGAAATCTTAGTACACCCTTCAAATATAACCCTTCATAGGTTGATCTTGAGAGGAATTCCATATACTTACCTGGGAAAACTGGACTCCTTATCAGGATGATTCTAATGTGTTGACTAGTTCAAAATTTGCCTCGTCCCTTTGGAGGGTTAAAGAAAAAGTATCATCTTTGGAAAGTGAAGGGAGGAAGGCATCAGATCTCAAGCTCTGAAAAATTGAGGTGGAGATTGAAACTCTTTATGGTTGTATGCAGGGAACTTAGGGGTCATCTATATATTTGGAGGTCTATTGAACTTTTGAAACCCATAGGCACCATCCTCTATTGGAAGAGGAAAAGGCCTGGAGACTCAAGGGTTGTGCCTTATGGATTGAGGCAGCTGATCACATTACAATGTTTTTCAAAAATTTGCTAATTACAAGAAAAATCACAAAACTATTTGGGAGTTAATCGATTCTCGGGGAAATAAGGCTTGTGGTTTCTCTAATTTGGATTCTTTAGGAGTAGAACACTTTAAAGGATTGTTTAAGGATCCATAGAGGGTCGAGATTGATGAAATTCTTAAGAAAATTTCCTTTTTCCTGAGACTCATTGATGTAGAGTTCAAAAAGGAATTATATCGTTAAATTTCTAAAGAGGAGCTCCATGCGATAATTTCCATTTTTAAGAAGGATAAAAGTCTAGGGCCGGATCATTGGAGAACAGAATTTTGTGAGCATTTTTTCAACATTATTTTTGGATGATATGCTCTGGGTGGTCGAATAAGTTTGTACTTTGGGTAAGTTACTGTACAATATAAATTCCACTTTCGTTACATTTATTCTGTATATGGACTACCCTTATTTTGATGACTTATGACATATTTCCCTCTACAATTTCCTTTATTAAATTATTTCTAAAATCATTATGGTCCAAATTAAGCATGTGCTTTCAAACATCATATCACCTAAAAAATTTGAGTTTCTTAAAGGAAGGCTTAATCATGAATCAATATAGTCATCTCAGGATGGCTTGAATTCTATAAAAGTTCATAAATGTTTGGTCTCAATCATCAAAATTGACATTTCAAAATCCTGCGATAGAGTATCACGACTCTATATTCTATTCCTACTTTTGTAAATTGGATTCGACCTCCCTATGATCAAATGGATTATGACTTGTGTTACTACAACTCCTTTTGTTGTCCTAATCAATGGGGTGGGTTCCTCTTTATTCAAATCTACTAGAGGTCTTAGACAGGGATGCTCGTTGTCACCTTACCTATTTCTGCTAACAGAGGAAAAAAGGGTGAATTATTTCCAAGGCATTAGGTTGGGGCACCATGTACGCCTAACCCACCTGTTGTTTATGGAATATGTACTATTTTTTTGTTTTTGTGTAGAAGTTGAAGGCATCATGTTAAAGGACATTCTGGAACTTTTTTGTGAAGCAACAAGGATTCTTATCAACGTTGACAAATTCGCCATTTACCTTCCTAGATTAGAGGCGAACATCAGGCTCACTTTCTCAAACTTATGCAACTTTCCTCTTCACGAGTTGGGGGAGGACATTAAGTACCTTAGTTTTATTCTCAAACCAAATAAATATGGAATTGTAGATTGGAAATAGTTACTGACTCAAATTGAGAGTGTAATTAATTTTTGGTGCAACCAGTGGATTTATCGAGGAGGAAGACTAGTTCTCATAAATTATGTGATTAAAGCTATTCATGTCGATTGGCACTTATTGTCCCTTATCCTGAAAGGGATTTTGATCTTCATTCTGAAACTATGTTTTAACTACTTATGGAAGGGCAGTATTGAGTATTTAGGATCTCATATGGTAAAGTGGAAAAGCCTCTCCAAGTTGAAAATCCTGGGAAGTTGGGGTTTAAAATACATCTCAATGTTTGTACGTACACTGGAAGCAATGTCCTTGTGGGTATTTTTGACTTGTGATAGTATTTGAAGGCACATATTGGTTGATAAGTATGTAGCTCCCAAGTCTATTATGGACTGGATCCATAAAATGTGTAAGTCCACCATTAATGTTTCTAATCAATGGCGGCCTCTCACATTAGCCTTCCCAACAATTGTACATCTCTTGGCTTGGAAATTATTCTTGAACGTTCAAGTGAGGATTTGGACGAATTCCATTGTTGTTTTTGGGGAGCACATTTTCCTACCAAAGGATTTAGTGGCATATCTTTGAGAGTTGGGAATCTGCATGCTCAATCAAATTGGTGTCAATACTTTGTCTACTATGTGTCACCAGAGTTGGATAACAGTGAAGCACTTGGGTCTTGAGAATCATTGGCATTAGGTATAGTCACTATACACATCAAATCTAAGGAGAGCTCATGTCCACTTAATGAATGTTGAGGATGAACTAGTCTGGTATTACAATAATTCAAGGGGGTTGATACTCGAAAAAATATGGTTAGAAAGCCATGATATATTATGGTGATGATAACTCTATATGTTGGTATAATAATCTTTGGAAGATTTAAGGGTTGTTAAAAGGCATTATCTTCTTTTGTCTTTCTCTCAAGGAACATGCGACAGACTGTAGCGTCAAAGCAAGCAAGGATCGGGCATATGTTATCTATGCAACCAATTTGTTGAATCTAACTCCCATATATTCTTGGATTTCTTGTTTACTCATCAAGTATGGTGGGATATTGAAATTCATCTGGGTCAAGTTCAATTGTGGAACAAAGTTACACTAAATTCCAGCTTACATGAGTATTTCATTAACAGATAGTTTAAGGAGTTCATAATTCTACCAATTGTGGTAGTGTGGGGTGTCAGGCTAGCACAAAATGCAGGTATATTTGAAGATGAGGAATACCCCTCATTTAAGGTATCTCAATAGGTTTTGTCTATACTACCTTTTTACAAGGACTTTGTTACACAGGAAAATCCTCAGGAGGTTTCTACTATAAATATCAATCCAAATTTGTCTTGGGGATTTTTACAGTGTCGTCCAAGGCCCGGTCAAAATTTGTGGATTGGGGTTTAAACTTCATTTTATAGGTTCACATTATGTCACAAGAAAAACAAATTTGGGTTTGGGTACTAATAACAAAGGTGAATTTTTTTCCTCGTTCGCACTGCTTAAACGCATTGTGGAGAGGAATGTGACAAAGTTATAGGTTTTTTTTTACTCAAAGTTTACTATAGATTGGATGAAGGGGTCTATTCAACTTGTTAATTTGGATTCAACAACTTGGTCAGCGTCTAAAAATA
>SNQJ01S0007118.1:288091-304733 GCA_010110895.2 Picea sitchensis
TGGGTTCTCCAACTTCACATGGTCATAACTCTCTAACCGTGAGGAGTTATGTGAAGTTCTACATACCACCAGAAATGACATGACAATAACTATCCATATAGGATAGTTTCCCTGACAAATTCATTTTCCTTCATCTCATTATTCCACAATTAAGCATGGGTTCTATTACTCCGCAAAGCATCTTCCCGTGAGGGCTTTCACCATAAGGGGACCACTTTGGAGTTCATCCATATTTATTTCTTATCAACCATGACAAAACAATAATGATTCATATTTACATCAAACAATATTGGGTCCATTACCCAAACCTTTGTGTTACGGGGCTTTCTTCAAGGGTTGACATCAATGCCAACCAACCTTAATCAACAGTTTATATTGGGGTCTCTATTTGTTTTGTGAAAAGCCCTAGCACCCGCTTTTTTATGATATGTAGGAAGTTTTATCCAGTATGTCTACCTAGATAAATCTTCTCAACTTACCTCTCAAATTTTGGATGAATTCTAAGATGAAGGCAATTGGAGAGGATTTGGGAACTTTTATTACCTCTAATGTAAGTTACAAATCCATTAATTACATATCTGTGGTGTAAATCCTAGTGGCTTTGGAACCTCGTCAGGGCCTTTTTGAATATATGGAACTAGTGTCGGGGGGGAATATTATAACATCCATTGGATTACATCAATGTTCCATTTCAATTCTCACGTTGTCACAAGGCGGGCCACATTCTAGCCGACTATGAATTCACCTTTCGCAAAAAAATTCATGGTGATGCGATGTCGGCATTGGAGGTAAGGATTGCAATATCAAACGAAAAACATGGGGCAAGGGCATAACAAAGACCAATCTATTGGTTCCATAAAGATGTGTGTAAAGAATGACTTTTGTGTTAGGGACATCCCCATACAAGTGACTGGAGGTGTGCCGGGAAAAGTGGAGGGTAGTTCTGAGGTGGATAATTTTGGAGATAATTTGGACCTCTTCGATCAATGGAGCAAGTTGGAAGCACTTTGGACCAGTAGTGTGATGTCACATCGGGCTTCGGTTAAGAATTTTCATACTCAAAATTCTACTTCACTTTCTATTCTTTCTCCCTTTGGGAATACTATTCATGTGCGTTGGGTTGATCTAGGGATTTTCTCTTTGTAGGGTTGGCCTCGTATATTGTCGTTGCTATGGGTAAATATGAAAGTTATTTTGTTGTTGACCTTAAAAAGGACATTGAGTGTTCCACCTGCCGGCCTACTAGTGACCACAAGGTCATTTCTTTGGGATCTCTCTCGGTATCCTCTAGTCAGGAATCATATCTTTTAAGACCCCAGGTAAATTTTCAGTGCCACATTCTCTTTGGGGGATTGGGGTTTGATGTCCTTGAAGAGTTTTTTCATGGTAAATATAGTTGTAAACTAGTGTTAAAACATGCACATGATTGTTCTTCTCATGAAGTATCATGAGGAAGAGAAAGAATAATCTCAGGGGTTCTTAGAGTCGGCATATCCCCAAAGGTGGGTTCACCATGAAAATTATGTCTATTAATATGAGGGGCATGGGGAGGAGGTCCAAAAACCTCTCCTTGAAGAGACTTGTTGATGTGGATTGGCTCGATATAATATTAGTTCAAGAATCGATGAGTTGCAATGAACCTATTATTTCTGAGTTGGGAAAATTGTTCTCGGGATGGGGTTTCTATGGTGTGGATTCTGATGGGAGTTTTGTAGGTCTTATCACTGGTCTGTCATCTAACTATGAACTTTTAAATTGTTTTCCAATTGATTCAAGGCTTTGTACAAAGGTCTTCAACAAGGAATTGGATTAAAATATTACCATTATCAACCTTTATGGTCCTTATGACGGTAAGGAGGCCTTTTGTACTCGATTGTTTTCCCTAAATTATCTTTGAACCGAATACCTTATCATTGGCAGTGATCTAAATTTTAAATATAGCAAGGAAGAAATTTGTGGATTGTTATCCCATGAAAAAAAACTAGGCTACTTTTTCATTAACAAGTTTGAATTGACTAGCTTGGTTGATGTTGAACCAATTAAATTAATCCTAACATGGAGAAATAAACGAAGTGGTGAATATGGGGTTTCAAAATGTCTTGATAACTTCATTGTGCATCATAATATCCTTCAATACATTGGTTCATATCGTTCATGTGTTGGTTCAATTCATTGTTCAGATAATTTTCCCATTTTTTTAGAATTGGGTCAGTCAGAAGGAAATCCTAGTACACCCTTCAAATATAACCCTTCATAGGTTGATCTTGGGAGGAATTCCATATACTTACCTGGGAAAACTAGACTCCTTATCAGGATGATTCTAATGTGTTGACTAGTTCAAAATTTGCCTCATCCCTTTGGAGGCTTAAAGAAAAAGTATCATCTTTGGAAAGTGAAGGGAGGAAGGCATCAGATCTCAAGCTCTGAAACATTGAGGTGGAGCTTGAAACTCTTTATGGTTGTATGCAGGGAACTTAGGGGTCATCTATATATTTGGAGGTCTATTGAACTTTTGAAACCCATAGGCACCATCCTCTATTGGAAGAGGAAAAGGCCTGGAGACTCAAGGGTTGCGCCTTATGGATTGAGGAAGCTGATCACATTACAATGTTTTTCAAAAAAATTCTAATTACAAGAAAAATCACAAAACTATTGGGGAGTTAATCGATTCTCAGGGAAGTAAGGCTTGTGGTTTCTCTAATTTGGATTCTTTAGGAGTAGAACACTTTAAAGGATTGTTTAAGGATCCATAGAGGGTCGAGATTGATGAAATTCTTAAGAAAAATTCCTTTTTCCTGAGACTCATTGATGTAGAGTTCAAAAAGGAATTATATCGTTAAATTTCTAAAGAGGAGCTCCATGCGATAATTTCCATTTTTAAGAAGGATAAAAGTCTAGGGCCGGATCATTGGAGAACAGAATTCTGTGAGCATTTTTTCAACATTATTTTTGGATGATATGCTATGGGTGGTCGAATAAGTTTGTACTTTGGGTAAGTTACTATACAATATAAATTCCACTTTCATTACATTTATTCCTTATATGGACTACCCTTCTTTTGATGACTTCTGACATATTTCCCTCTACAATTTCCTTTATGAAATTATTTCTAAAATCATTGTGGTCCAAATTAAGCATGTTCTTTCAAACATCATATCACCTGAAAATTTTGAGTTTCTTAAAGGAAGGCTTATTCATGAATCAATATAGTCATCTCAGGATGGCTTGAATTCTATAAAAGTTCATAAATGCTCGGTTTCAATCATCAAAATTGACATTTCAAAATCCTACGATAGAGTATCACGGCTCTATATTCTATTCCTACTTTTGTAAATTGGATTCGACCTCCCTATGATCAAATGGATTATGACTTGTGTTACTACAACTCCTTTTGTTGTCCTAATCAATGGGGTGGGTTCCTCTTTATTCAAATCTACTAGAGGTCTTAGACAGGGATGCTCGTTGTCACCTTACCTATTTCTGCTAACAGAGGAAAAAAGGGTGAATTATTTCCAAGGCATTAGGTTGGGGCACCATGTACGCCTAACCCACCTGTTGTTTATGGAATATGTACTATTTTTTTGTTTTTGTGTAGAAGTTGAAGGCATCATGTTAAAGGACATTCTGGAACTTTTTTGTGAAGCAACAAGGATTCTTATCAACGTTGACAAATTCGCCATTTACCTTCCTAGATTAGAGGCGAACATCAGGCTCACTTTCTCAAACTTATGCAACTTTCCTCTTCACGAGTTGGGGGAGGACATTAAGTACCTTAGTTTTATTCTCAAACCAAATAAATATGGAATTGTAGATTGGAAATAGTTACTGACTCAAATTGAGAGTGTAATTAATTTTTGGTGCAACCAGTGGATTTATCGAGGAGGAAGACTAGTTCTCATAAATTATGTGATTAAAGCTATTCATGTCGATTGGCACTTATTGTCCCTTATCCTGAAAGGGATTTTGATCTTCATTCTGAAACTATGTTTTAACTACTTATGGAAGGGCAGTATTGAGTATTTAGGATCTCATATGGTAAAGTGGAAAAGCCTCTCCAAGTTGAAAATCCTGGGAAGTTGGGGTTTAAAATACATCTCAATGTTTGTACGTACACTGGAAGCAATGTCCTTGTGGGTATTTTTGACTTGTGATAGTATTTGAAGGCACATATTGGTTGATAAGTATGTAGCTCCCAAGTCTATTATGGACTGGATCCATAAAATGTGTAAGTCCACCATTAATGTTTCTAATCAATGGCGGCCTCTCACATTAGCCTTCCCAACAATTGTACATCTCTTGGCTTGGAAATTATTCTTGAACGTTCAAGTGAGGATTTGGACGAATTCCATTGTTGTTTTTGGGGAGCACATTTTCCTACCAAAGGATTTAGTGGCATATCTTTGAGAGTTGGGAATCTGCATGCTCAATCAAATTGGTGTCAATACTTTGTCTACTATGTGTCACCAGAGTTGGATAACAGTGAAGCACTTGGGTCTTGAGAATCATTGGCATTAGGTATAGTCACTATACACATCAAATCTAAGGAGAGCTCATGTCCACTTAATGAATGTTGAGGATGAACTAGTCTGGTATTACAATAATTCAAGGGGGTTGATACTCGAAAAAATATGGTTAGAAAGCCATGATATATTATGGTGATGATAACTCTATATGTTGGTATAATAATCTTTGGAAGATTTAAGGGTTGTTAAAAGGCATTATCTTCTTTTGTCTTTCTCTCAAGGAACATGCGACAGACTGTAGCGTCAAAGCAAGCAAGGATCGGGCATATGTTATCTATGCAACCAATTTGTTGAATCTAACTCCCATATATTCTTGGATTTCTTGTTTACTCATCAAGTATGGTGGGATATTGAAATTCATCTGGGTCAAGTTCAATTGTGGAACAAAGTTACACTAAATTCCAGCTTACATGAGTATTTCATTAACAGATAGTTTAAGGAGTTCATAATTCTACCAATTGTGGTAGTGTGGGGTGTCAGGCTAGCACAAAATGCAGGTATATTTGAAGATGAGGAATACCCCTCATTTAAGGTATCTCAATAGGTTTTGTCTATACTAGCTTTTTACAAGGACTTTGTTACACAGGAAAATCCTCAAGAGGTTTCTACTATAAATATCAATCCAAATTTGTCTTGGGGATTTTTTACAGTGTCGTCCAAGGCCCAGTCAAAATTTGTGGATTGGGGTTTAAACTTCATTTTATAGGTTCACATTATGTCACAAGAAAAACAAATTTGGGTTTGGGTACTAATAACAAAGGTGAATTTTTTTCCTTGTTCGCACTGCTTAAACGCATTGTGGAGAGGAATGTGACAAAGTTATAGGTTTTTTTTTACTCAAAGTTTACTATAGATTGGATGAAGGGGTCTATTCAACTTGTTAATTTGGATTCAACAACTTGGTCAGCGTCTAAAAATAATATCTCCCTCTTTCAGTCATATTGTATGCATATATTTCGTGAATTAAACAAATATGTTGACACTCTCTCAAAAGAAGTTTTATCTTGGAGGAATTATTTGATGGGGAGATGATCTCCAAACGGGAGGGTGACCTTTTCCAAATATAATATGTTCTAGTCTGGTTTAAAATTTAGCATCAGAATCATGTTTTTTCCCTAAGTTTTGGATAGGATATGGTTCTTGTAAGATTGAATTTTTTTTTATGTAAAGGAGTCTCAGAACCCACAAGGTTGTTATGATATGAACTATATGGACTAGTTCAATAATGTCTATGTTGTTTGTGCAACTGCGCCTAAGGATTGTACCTTATTTTTCTCTAGAATCAAAGTTATGTTTTTTTCGAGAGAAATACACACACACACACACACCTTTTAAGTTTTATTAAATAAAACTTGTTGTGATTTATTCGTATGGTGTTTGAATCAAAGTGAAATGTAATTTATACCAAAATCAATTTGAAATAAAAATGTAACAAATTTAATATATTTGATAAGAAACATGAATGTGAACTTGTCCATTCATTTCTAGGAAAGAATTGGCCAATCCCTTCTCCATCATAGAACTCTCATCGAGGGGGATCCCAAGAGGTTAACAAAGAATTGTTTAAATAAAAAAGAAAAAATTGTCTTGGAAGAAAATATCCTCATTGATGTTAGTAATATAATATGGGCATGGTCACCAAGGGAAAATGGACGAGAGAAAATAAAAATAATTGATAAATTCCTTGCAACAATTAAGGCTCAACAATAGAAAATTGAGGATAATGTTGAGAGTGGGAGTGATGTTGATGAAAGAAACTTTATTTGAGTGATTTTTCTTAAATATTTATTAAAATGTACAACTTTGGGATACAATGATAGTGTCTTGTTTGTTTTTATTTTATTGCATCTCTTCAATATTGATATATTTAGCAACGAGTGTCATAGTGATATTATGTACGCACATACATAGATAATATGTTACCAACTATACATTAATCTTGGATTTAGATATTATATACACATTAATAAAAATTCAAAATATTGAAATCTAAATACCCACTATAGCAATTAGATATTGACATTTTTTGGAATAAAAAATCACACATTTGGAATCAAAATTAACACTTTTGTATTTCAAAATTCATAGTTTTGGAATCGAAGATTGTACTTTTAGAATCCAAAATCACAGTTTTGGAATTGAAAATTGCAGTTTTTGGGTTTGAAATTCGCACTTTTGGAATCCAATATTGCCACTTTTAGAACTCAATTTTTTACTTTATAAAGGATGATATTGACACTTTCATAATCGAAATTCACATCTTTTTAGTCTAGATTCCCAGTAATTAAGCCAAATTTAATGAAATAAGGGTTATATATTCTTTATTGGGGTCATGTCCTTGGTCTCCCACTAAGAATTCCATTGGTCACATAACTTATATGTTGAATATTTATAGTACTATTAGGTGATTTTGTAGAAAAATGTAGTTCAAGTAAGAACTTCTTGCACAGGTTTCGATGTGAACATACAGGGATTAGTTCAAGACATTTCATTGTTGAACACTTCGAAAAATTGGTCACTAATTCTATTTTTTAATTCACTTATAATAAAGTGAAGTATCTTAATTTTTTCAGATCGGCCTAATAAAATGTATTTAATGCAACACTAGGAACTTCATTAGTCACATAAATTGTATGGTGAACATTTATAATATTATAAGGTGCTTTTGTTGAGAAATGCAGCATGAGTAGGAACTTCTTAAACAGGTTTCAATTTAAATACGCAAGTAGTGGTTTAATAAATTTCATTGGTGACCACTTCGAAAAAGTGGTCATTGATTCTATTTTGTAATTCAATTAGAATAAAGTGGAATATATTATGTTTTTCAGTTGAGCCTAAAAAAGTGCATTCAATGCATTAATGACTTAGACTAGATTCAATATCAACCATACATCTCAAAATCAAATTAGGATTTTGGAGATTAGGGTTTCATAAAAGCATAAATAAGACAAGATAGAAAGGTATTGCACACAGTTAAACAATTGAGAAGATAAGCAACCAGAGGAGAGAAAGCAGTGAAATGAAGAAGAGGATTAATCAACAGTCAAGTAGGTTGAAGAAGGTTCATACATAAGCAATCATATAATAGGCCATACATATCCATAGGGATCCATACAACAAGATATACAGGTCATATAGTCGTTGTTCCTCATTTTCTCTGCAATTTGTACCCTCGATGAAATTCGTACAGCTCAATTCTTGGATTATTTGACCAAACCATACAACTACTAGGTCAAGCAGTTTGTGGATGTTTCCTTGTAAGCTTTAATTAAGGAATGAAAGGTTGATTGAGAAGGATAAATCATATGTGCATGTGTATTAATGTATTCTTCCGTTATTTACTGCTTTCTGACTATTGTGTGATTGTTGTTGTGTTCAGAATTTATATTTCTATGTTAATTAAATTATGTAATTGATTTATTCCATTAAAAACATAAGGACGACAGTCACCTAGGGTGGAAAATTTACATGGTATCAAAGTTTCTCTCTAATTAAAGGGTTTCAGAAGTTGCGCTCATCAAATATGAAATATAGGAAGATGACCATATAGCAAATTTGCAACCTATCTTGATTTTCATGCAACATGTTTTTTCTTCGATTTTTTGCAGATCTATTTGAGATATGGCATCGGCTAGCCTCAAATTGGAGGACATATTGGATGGTGCCTTAAATTTATTATCTTGGAAAGTTAGGGTTACACTCTTATTGGAAGAGAATGATCTCTAGGATATTGTCAAGGATGTTTTTCCCTTCATCGACAAATCCACGGCAGTTGGAAACTCACAAGGAAGTGAAGGCCAATTAGATGGTCATGGATGTTATAAAGGATCATTTGATTCCTCATGTATCTATGAATAAGACTACAAAGGATATTTATAATTCCCTAGTTGGCCTCTACCAGAGTGAGAACATAAACAGGAAGATGATTTTTTGGAACAAACACAAATCTATAGAAATATCTAGATCAGACTCGAACGCCAGTTATTTGATGAAGGTTGTGCAATGACGTTATAAACTTGCATCATTTTGGGAGAATATTGTAGATGTTGAGCAAGTGAATATATAACTAAATGGATTCTCATATTCATGGGAAACATTTGTCAAGGGCACTTTTTCTCGTGAGAATCTCCCTTCTTTTGAAACATTGTGGGATGATTGTATCCAGGAGGAGACTTGGATGGAGTCAAAGGCTAGTGAAAAGGGTGTTGATGATAACCTAGCCCTATTTAGATAGACAAATAATGGAAAAGGTAAAGGACCCAGCAAGAGTAGGGAAAGAATGAGGAGTCAATCTCACATCCAAGGAAGGAGGACTTGAGTAATATCAAGTGATTCATTTATCATTAAAATGGGAATTATGCATCACAATGTCCATATAAGAAGGGTAAAGGGAAGCAACAACAAAATTAGGTAGCAGCGTCTGTAAAAACTCAAATGAATGATTTTGTTGGTAAATTCAAGAAGGATTTATCGATGGTATCTTTCCTTTCTACCAACATGGTTCCAAGTGATGCTTAGTATGTGGATAGTGGGGAATCGCGACATATGAAATCAACCTGGTAGTTGTGTTCTAGTCTTAAGAAGTAGTAATCATTGTTTTAGGTTGAGCTTTGTGATGATTCCAAGTAACCAACAGCAGGAGTTGGTACAATTTTCTTCCAACTCCAATCAAGTAACCTTTTAGACTTTGATAAAAAAAATTGTTTAAGTTCTCAGGAAGAATTTGTTTTTAGTTTCAATTATGGAGGATAAGGGATATGTAATGGAGTTCAATAACCATCAGATCCTTATCATGGAGAAGGAATATAACCCAAAATCATCTCAGGTAATAGGGGTTAGAAAATATAATCTTTACAGGTTGCAAGGTGAACCTATTTGAGCCCTAGTTCATAACAGTGATAGCATGTGTGAGTTGTGGCACAAGAGGATGGGACACCTACATCATAAGGCATTGTCTATTCTAAGGGAGATACTCACAGGTCTTCCAAAGTTCAACATTGAGCAACGGGGAGTATGCAGTGGGTGTAGTCTTGGAAACCATGCCAAGGCTACCTTCCCAATTAGCGAGTGTAGGTCTAAGTAGATTATAGACATAGTGAATTTGAATGTTTGTGGATCGACTTCGGTAGCATCGATTTTAGGAAGTATGTATTATGTTTCTTTTATTGATGACTTATCTCACAAGACTTGGATCTACTTCTTAAATATCAATGATGATATCGTTAACAATCTTTGGGAGTTCAAATCTCTAGTTGAAACCAAGCAGGGAAGAAGATCAAAGTCTTGAGATTGGACAATGGAAGTGAGTATACCTCCAAGGAGTTCAAGGGTTTCTACAAGGAGGCAAGGATTAAGAGGGAACTAATTGTTTTTTACAACCCATGATAGAATAGGTTCGTAGAGAAGAAGCATTGATCCATCATAAGGGTTACTAAGGCCATGATTCATGACCAAGACTTGTCAATGTTTATTTGGGAAGAGGCATGCAAAAAAGTAGTCTACATCCATAACAGGTGTCCTCATATGATATTGGAGGACAAGACTCCCAATTGGAGTCATTTCCATATACTTGGATGTCCAATGTATATCCATGTACTAGTGGAGAAGAGTACCAAGTTGGATCCCTCCAAAAACAAGGGTTTAATTATGGGTTAGAATGGGACTTCAAAGGCCTACAGGGTATGTGTTCCATAACAATGAGAAGGGATGTATACTTTGAGGAAGACCTTGCATTCAGAAAGTCCCATGAACTTATTCTGGTGACAGAGGATGAGGAGCAGGAAGCTTAGAATGTTGAGCCAGGGTCATTAGTGACTTCCAAAGTAGTACAATGGTGTTTAGTTGAAGAGGAGGAGACAATAACCCCTTCCATTTATTCCAGGAGACCTTGATGGTTCACTCAAACATTGATGGATTCTTAAGAGTATGTTGAGGCTCCCAGGAGCACATTTAGAGAGAATAGACATCCAAATAAATTCCTAATCTACATGGATTTGATGTTAATTCCATTATTCATAAACAAGACTTGTCAATGTTTCTTTGTAAATAGGGATGAAACATAGTATTATACATCTAGAATGGGTTTCCTCACAGGATCTTGGAGGATAAGATTCCATAGGTGGGTCATTTCCACATCTTTGGATGTCAATTTTATATCCATGTACCAGTGGAGAAGAGGACCAAGTTGGATCCCGCCAACAAAATGGGTTCAATTGTGAGTTACATTGAGACTTCAAATGCCTACAGGGTCTATATTCCATAGCAATGAGAAGGGATTTAAATTTTGAGGAAGACCTTACATCTAGAAAGTCCCATGAGCATATTCCAGTGAAATAGTATTAGGAGCAGGAGCTTCTAAGCTTGAGCCAATGTCACCAATGACTTCCAAAGTAGTACAGTGGGCTTCAAGTGAAGAGGAGGAGGTAATAAACCCTTCCAATTCTATCAGGAGACCTTGATGGTTCACTCAGACATTGAGGGATGTTCAGGAGCATGTTGAGTCTATTAGGAGCACATTTAGAGAGAGTATACCTTCGAATCATTTTCCAAACTACATGGATTCGATGAGCATATTCATAGATTTGAAACCTTCCATCTTTCAAGAGGCAGTAGATCAACAAGTTTTGCAAATTCCATGGTGGAGTACACCTCCATCATGAAGAATAATGTGTGGGACATAGCTCCAATACCGAAGGTGAAATCAATAGTGATTTCTAGGAGGCTTTACAAGATTAATCATGTGATAGATGGTAGGATTGAGAAGTTCAAAGTAAGTTTTGTAGCAAAAGGTTTCTCCCCGAGAGAGGGAGTGGACTACAAGGAGACTTTTTCTCCAATTTCCAAGTACACTTCCATTAGATTTTTTATGTCCTTAGTTTCATTTATGGGATGGAGAATATATCATATGGATGTGAATACATATTTCCTTAATGGATCATTAAGGAAGAAGCGTACATAGAATAGCCTCAAGGCTTTTAGGTAAATAGGAAGGAGTCCCATGTTCACATACTTAATAAATCCTTGTATGGACTCAAGCAAACACCAAGAGAATGGTATTTTAGGATAGATGGTTATTTGCAAAGTATGGGATTCAACAAAAGTGAAACATATCCTAACTTATATTAGATATTTGTTGGGACTGATATGATCATTTTGGTATTGTATGTAGATGACTTGTTTCTTACAAGTGAAGAGACGTTCATTACAGGGTGCAAAGCAAATATGGTTGTTGAGTTTGAGATGGAGGTGTAATATCCCCAATAGAATGGGTTGGTATATTATGTCCTTATGTGTAATAAATATTCTTGATGCTCTAATCCGGTTGAAAATTTTTCACAAAATGTTTACATGTATTCTACTAATAGACATTTTGTCAAACATATTGCATGTAATACAAATACACCAGAAATAGAAGGGACAATAGGTGGTATTTTATTATAAATGAATATTTGAATACCACAATCCAATGGTTTATATGGAAGTTGCAATACATAAATAAAAACTTGGAATCATGTCATGGCCTCCTCAACAGATGAGATCAAACTCTCCAAATGACACAACCTCTCCAAGAAAATCTGATGTAGACCCCCCTTCTCTCCTAAGGGGTTGCGCGACCTCTCGGTCAAGGATATTCGATTTCTGAGCCAAACCGGCTCTCTGAAACCTTAATGGTCTCACTTGTGATTTAACACAGGTCCTTTCAGTCTTCTATTGAAGGTTCTTTGGTACCGACAACCTCTTCCTTCGCATTGTTGAACCCTCAAGTT
Organism: Picea sitchensis; assembly: GCA_010110895.2. Taxonomy (NCBI): domain Eukaryota; kingdom Viridiplantae; phylum Streptophyta; class Pinopsida; order Pinales; family Pinaceae; genus Picea; species Picea sitchensis. The sequence continues at coordinate 300,381 of SNQJ01S0007118.1, forward strand.
TCAAGCATTAGCCCCTCTCTCGTTACGCCTCTCCCGTAAGTGACCTCGGGCTATGTCCTCATGAAATCACGCGATTGCAGGGAAGCCTAGAGTGGTTTGAGACCACACTGATTTTCTCCCCACAATTCACTAGTAGTTGCCACGTATCCCTCTAGAAATATCATGGCTTCAATTGCGGACCGCTCCAATATTTTTAAAACATGAGAACCTTCTGTCCCTGCAATTAAGCACGACCGTTGATCTTGTCATCTCAGGTATTGCCTCTTGATCGACGGCTTAGGTCTATCCTCTTTTTACCTTTGTCAACTATCAATCAGAGACCCTTTTCCTCTTTTTTCATGCACTTCCAAATCTCCACGACCTACCGATGCGTGCCCTCCTTCCAAACTGACGGCTACGATTGATTTATCCTTTCGGGCTTCGAGAGTTTCAACTCTTAACTCTTGCTTCCTCCACAGGACTTCCACCCAAATTTGACGATTTGTCAACGTGTGCCCCTCATAGATCGACGACTATGATTCACTTCGAATCTTCGTACTTTGGGAGTTTCAAATCTCGGTCTTCTCTTTCTCCTGGAGCACTTTCATCTGAAGACGACAATCTGTCGATGCGTGTCCTTTTCATATCGATGGTTGTGATTCACTTTGCCTCTTCGAGCTTCAGTATTTTCAACTCTCGGTCTTCTCTTTCTCCCGGATTTCTTTCACCTGAAAACGACGATCTGTTGATGTGTGTCCTCCTAAATCGGACAGCTATGATTTACTTCGGCTCTTTAGGGTTTGGGATTTTTGACTCCTCACCGAAATCCTCGAAGTGACTTTCACCCAAAGTCTCAAATCTGTTGACATGTAACTCCCTGGAGACCAACGGCCGGGATCCATTTCGGATCTTAGACGATTTCACTCTCTCCTTGTCTACAAACTTCTGAAGTTGTAGATATTGTTCCACCTGTCCCTCTAGATGATGGATGGTCCCTAGTCTCTTCGAGACTTCGACGAATCCTCGATCCTGTGTGCACACAGAGACTTAGAGCTCGTGTACTTTGCCCAGATCTGACGATCCAGAATGATCACGCTCCCTCTTGAACGGATCTTAGTCGATGGCTCGTGAAACCTTCGAAATTCGTTTCCCTTGAATATTTCTCCTGCTATCTCTCTTGATATTTCTCTCTCGAACCTTTTGACTCCTTAAAGGGTTACTTCGACACTTAGACGAATTTCGGATATGTGCACTCCTTGCAATATATTCTTACGCAAGACTTAGATTCTTGCGGGTGACTCTGCATGCCTTGAAGAGGTCCCTTTGCACTCCTTGCAAATGGAAATTTTATTCTATCTCTTCTGAGATTATAAGTTGAAACAGACTCTGTCACCCCTTGCAGCAGATTCTCATGCAAGACTTAAGTTCTTGCAGCGATTGTGCACACCTTGCAACGATCTCTTTTCACTCCTTGCAAATGGAAGTTTCACGCTATCTCTTCTAATCTTCTGAGTCGAAACATACTCTGTCAACGCACTCCTTGTTAACTGTATGCACACCTTGCATGAACTCGACGAAGAGAAAACAATAGAAACTTATCCAAACACTTCATAGTTTCTATACTCAACAACATAACTCATTCATTCATGAAAACAAAATAACAGGGAATTGTAAATAGTAGCAACACCATGCATTGGATCAATTTTCCTCTATTATATTCATTCAAATGTAAATGGCTACATCTATGATAAAACAAGAACTAAAAACTTAGCAACAACTAAATCACAACAATCTCCTATTAATTTGCAACAGCCTCATTCGGGCATACAAAACCTCTATTTATATTAGAGGGCTCCTAGGGTTCCCTCTGACTACTCGTCTACTCAAGAAAAAAAACTAACTGCTACTTAATTTCTGCTACATTAAATTCTAGGAGTGAAACTCCCATATCATTCATGACCATTCAGCTCCCAACCATTTGATCTTCTTCAGGTTTCAATCATTTCAAAAAAATATTTACAGGAAACACCAGTGGTTAATATTCTGAAATGATTCAAAGGCATGATAAGGAGCTGAGTTGTCTCTCCACGTGTGCTTGTTGACGATGCTCCTGCATCATACTCCCCTGGACAAAAATTCATTGAATCTTGTCCATGAGCTCCTGCACTGAATTTCCATGCTTCTATATATCATCTTTGTTTTCCCAACTAGCATATTCTATAGGGTGTCCCTTCCACTTGACCAAATATTCAAAATAGGTCTTCCTCCTAGTCTTCTTGCCAATCCTCTAATCAATGATCTTCTCCATCTGTGGATTTTCAGCTACAGGCATTTGCTTTTCCCATTGAATCTCTTTCTGACCTTTTGTTTCTTCTGCTTCATCTTCCCTGTAAGGATACATGTCTTATATGTTGAATATGGGTGATATGTGCACATCATATGGCATCTCGATCTCATAGGCATTTGCATCAAACTTCCTTAAGACCTTACATGGTCCTATATTCTTCATCCTCAACTTGTTATGTGTTCCCCTTGGGAACCTTTCTTTCTTGAGATGTGCCAGAACTTGATCGCCTACTTCAAATTGAAGCTCTTTGCAATTTTGATCAACTCTGCGTTTTTACTCTTGGCTAGAGTTATGCAACTTCTCTCCGATCTGACTATGGAGCTTCTGCATTTCTGAAGCAAAATCTTTTTCTCCGGCACTTTTGATCTCACTCTGTTCCAAGTCTCTCAGCTCAGATACTCCTCTTGGTTTCATTCCATACAGTATTTGTAATGGGCTCTTCCCAGTTCTCATGTTTGGTGAGTCATTGTATGCAAATTCTGCTTGTGGCAAAATCTGATCTCACCGACTATGATGCTTAGTGACCAGACTCCTCAATAAATTTCCAAAAATTTTGTTCACCACCTTAGTCTGTCCATCTATCTGAGGGTGATAAGATGATGAAGGGAAAATATGTCCCCAACTTCTTCCACAGTGTTCTCCAGAAACAACCAGCAAATTTGGTATATCGGTCTGAGACAATACTTTTGGGTAATCCATGAAGTCAAACTATTTCCTTGAAAAATAAGTTTGCAACATGTGTTGCATCACTAGTCTTCTGGCATGGGATAAAGTGTGCCATTTTTGAAAACTATTCACCACCACAAATATGGTATCACATCCCCTTTATGTCCTTGGCAGTCCCAACACAAAATCCATGCTTATTGCATCCCAAGGCCTCTCTGGTATTGGCAATGACTGATACAATCCAGTGTTATGTCTTTTTCCTTTTTCATGTTGGCAGATTCTACATTTGTTTACAAACTTTATCACTTATTTCCTCATACCTGGCCAATAGTATGAAGTTCTCAACTGTGCAAATGTTTTATCTATTAGAAAATGAATGGATGTGCTCGTTTTACCATTGACAATATCACTATTGTCACCCAACCATAGGCCGAAGCCACCCTCCAAGCACCTTGACCTTGACAAAAAGAAGAATCCTGGTAGCAATCCAATAGCCAAGCAAGGCTAATGCACCAAGAAAGAAGTAACCAAAGCTTATTAGAGAGTCCAACCCAAAACTGGTGCAGCACCTTCCCCGGGACTTGCGCACAAGACTGCCAAACTGCAATGCACACAAGTGACTTTCTGGGATTCTGAGAAGTGTGTCAAATGAGATACTGGCACCCTATATTTATAGTATTCCTGGCAGACTTTCCTGGGCCGAATTCTCATTCTAGGTACTAATTAATTCATTTAATTATCTCTCTTCAGCCGACATCTCTTCTAGGGCTACGTTCATTTCTTTTATTTCCTCTGGAACATTCTAATCTTATCAAAGGTCACAATGGAGGTTCATACCTCCCGAAGCTACCATAATATCAACACTCCCTCCTAGCTAGGGAGGTATGGTCTTGAGGACAAATAAACCATTCAACTGGTATCATCACAAGCACCTTCATCATTATCCAACTGGATAATCTCCATGACAATAGGTACAATATCAATTAATATAACACAACTGTGTTTATCCATGGTAGTACATAATTACTCAAACTGTGACAGTACATAGTCACAAACACTCGAACATATCCACCACAGTAGCATATCTATACTGTCTGGAAACAAGCAGTCTCCATAACAATAATATGATATCAACCTGCACATAAAATATTGTTATGATATAAAATGAAACATCTGGGCCATTCTTTCACTCACATCTGTGAGATCTGAAAGAGTATATGCCCTCAGAGTAGAACATCAATGATGAGCTATCTGGACTATTATTCTCAAGCAAGGAAGAATGATTGTTCTGATTTCTGAGCCTGGACCATTCCTCACCCTGGGCCATTCCTCCGACACTAAACAAAGTGTAACCTGGAGAG
>SNQJ01S0007118.1:325031-336290 GCA_010110895.2 Picea sitchensis
ATCAGTGGTAACTTCAAAATGGGTATACAAGATCAAACATGCAGCAGACGGAAGCGTGGATAAATATAAAGCAAGGTTCGTAGCTAGAGGGTTCTCCCAGAAGGAGGGAGAAGACTACGACGAAACATTTTCTTTGGTTGCTAGATATACTTCCATTAGAGCTATCATATCTCTTGTTGCCTCCATGGGATGGAGTTTACATTAGATGGATGTAAAGACAACTTCTCTCAATGGAGCAATCAAAGAAGAAGTATATATTGAACAACCTCAAGGGTTTGAAGTACATTCCAGAGACACTCACGTTTGCAGATTAAAGAAAGATTTATATGGACTCAAGCAAGCTCCAAGGGCTTGGTATGCCATAATGGAAAACTATCTAATGAGACTTGGTTTCTCCAAAAGTCATGCAGATCCAAACCTTTACTACAAGTTCGTGGACAGTGCACCTGTAATTCTACTACTGTATGTTGAAGATCTATTCATAACAGGTGAAGAATCTCTCATCATCCAGTGAAAAAAGGAACTAGCTTCTGAATTTGATATGAAAGATCTAGGTCTCATGCATTATTACTTGGGACTAGAAGTATGGAATACACATCGTGAAGTATTCCTTGGACAAGGAAAGTACGCAATAAAGATCCTTCAGAAGTTTGGAATGATGGATTGCAAATCCATGGACACTTCTATGACTATAGATATAAGAAAAGTAAAAGATCCAGATTTTGATCCAGTAGATCCATCACTATATCGACAATTGATTGGGTCATTGATGTATTTGGTAAATACTCGACCGGACATTTGCTTTGCCGTAAATACACTAATCCAGTTCCAGGTGGAACCCAAACATGAGAATTGGATAGCTACAAATCATGTTCTAAGATATATTCGTGGGACAATAAACTATGGCCTAATATATACCACATCCAGTGATATACAAATTCATGGATTTACAGATTTAGATTGGGAAGGAAGTGAAAAATATAGAAAGAGTACTTCAGGTATGTGTTTCAGCTTGGGATCCACTATGATATCTTGGGGCAACATGAAACAGAAGTCCATCACACTCAACATAACAAAAATAAAATATATTGTAGCATGTGAGGCATGCACAGAAGCAGTATGGCCGAGGAAGCTAATCTTCGATTTATTTGATCAGGTTCCAGATTCGACCATAATACACTGTGACAATCAAAGCTGTATAAGACTATCAGAACAACTAGTGTTTCATGAAAGGTCGAAACATATTGAGATCAAATACTGCTTTGTTCGAGATAAAGTCCAGGAAGGAGAAGTAAAGCTCCAATATATCCCCATAGATGAGCAAACAACAAATATCTTGACAAAGCCTCTGTCCAGAATAAAGTTTGCATATTTATGAGACAAGATGGGGATCATGGAAATAACTCCATAAGTTGAAAGGGAATAAATGACTCTCTAGGTTGGGAGGTAGCAATAACATATTATTGAAATAGAGGACAATCACTTTCAAGTTTGAAAAATAGTCCAGATTGGGCAGATTCTTTCCAGTTCGAAAAGTGGATTGAGATTTCTGACGGACAAACATTTTCCAGTTCGGAAAATGGTCCAGATTGCTGATGTACCATAGATAGTGACTTCCCATTGTGGTTAACATGGGAAGTGGTCTAGGGAAGTATCTCTTCTTGAGGGTTACTCAAGAAGAATGGCCTGCCTCGCTGGACAATGACTTCCCATTATGGTTAACATGGGGAGTGGTCCATTTTGGAGGTTGGTGTAGGACAATCATTTCCTCTTGTGGTTAACATGGGAAATAGTTCAGACAATCATTCCTTAGGGAAGATCCATTCTCTCCAGGTTGCACTTTGTTTAGTGTCAGAGGAATGGCCTAGGGTGGGGAATGGTCCAGGCTCAACAATTAGGGACAATAATTCCTTAGGGAAGATTCATTCTCTCCAGGTTACACTTTGTTTAGTGTCGGAGGAATGGCCCAGGGTGAGGAATGGTCCAAGCTCAGAAATCAGAACAATCATTCTTCCTTGCTTGAGAATAATAGTCCAGATAGCTCATCATTGATTTTCTACTCCGAGGGCACATACTCTTTCAGATCTCATAGATGTGAGTGAAAGAATGGCCCAGATGTTTCAGTTTATATCATAACAATATTTTATGTGCAGGTTGATATCATATGATTGTTATGGAGATCGCCTGTCTCCAGACAGTATAGATATGCTACTGTGGTGGATATGTTCCACTGTTTGTGACTATGTACTATCACAGTTTCAGTAGTTATGTACTACCATGGATAAACACAGTTGTGTTATATCAATTGATATTGTACCTATTGTCATGGAGATTATCCAGTTGGATAATGATGAAGGTGCTCGTGATGCTACCAGTTGAATGGTCTATTTGTTCTCAAGACCATACCTCCCTAGCTAGGAGGGAGTGTTGATATTATGGTAGCTTCGGGAGGTATGAACCTCCATTGTGACCTTTGATAAGATTAGAATGTTCCGGAGGAAATAAAAGAAATGAACGTAGCCCTAGAAGAGATGTCGGCTAAAGAGAGATAATTAAATGAATTAATTAGTACCCAGAACGGGAATTCGGCCCAGGAAAGTCTGCCAGGAATACTATAAATACAGGGCACCAGTATCTCATTTGACACACTTCTCAGAATCCCATAAAGTCACTTGTACGCATTGAAGTTTGGCAGTCTTGTGCGCAAGTCCCGGGGAAGGTGCTGCACCAGTTTTGGGTTGGAATCTCTGATCAACTTTGGTTACTTCTTGCTTGGTGCATTAGCCTTTCTTGGCTATTAGATTACTACCAGGATTCTTCTTTCTATCAAGGTCAAGGTGCTCGGAGGGTGGCTTCGGCCTATGGTTGGGTGACAATAGTGATATTGTCAATGGTAAAACAAGCACATCCATTCATTTTCTAACAGATAAAACATTTGCACAGTTGAGAACTTCATACTATTGGCCAGGTATGAGGACATAAGTGATAAAGTTTGTAAACAAATGTAGAATCTGCCAACATGAAAAAGGAAAAAGAGATAACACTGGATTGTATCAGCCATTGCCAATACCAGAAAGGCCTTGGGATGCAATAAGCATGGATTTTGTGTTGGGACTGCCAAGGACATAAAGGGGATGTGATACCATATTTGTGGTGGTGAATAGATTTCAAAAATGGCACACTTTATCCCATGCCAGAAGACTAGTGATGCAACACATGTTGCAAACTTATTTTTCAAGGAAATTGTTCGACTTCATGGATTACCCAAAAGTATTGTCTCAGACCGATATACCAAATTTGATGGTCGTTTCTGGAGAACACTGTGGAAGAAGTTGGGGACATATTTGTCCTTCATCTCATCTTATCACCCTCAGATAGATGGATAGACTAAGGTGGTGAACAAAATTTTTGGAAACTTATTGAGGAGTCTGGTCACTGAGCATCATAGTCGGTGAGATCAGATTTTGCCACAAGCAGAATTTGCATACAATGACTCACCAAACATGAGAACTGGAAAGAGACCGTTACAAATACTGTATGGAATGCAACCAAGAGGAGTATCTGAGCTGAGATACTTGGAAAGGATTGAGATCAGAAGTGCCAGAGAAAAAGATTTTTCTTCAGAAATGCAGAAGCTCCATAGTCAGATCAGAGAGAAGTTGCATAACTCTAGCCAAGAGTAAAAGCGCAAAGTTGATCAAAATCGCAAAGAGCTTCAATTTGAAGTAGGCGATCAAGTTCTGGCACATCTCAAGAAAGAAAGGTTCCTAAGGGGAACATATAACAAGTTGAGGATGAAGAGGATAGGACCATGTAAGGTCTTAAGGAAGTTTGATGCAAATGCCTATGAGATCGAGATGCCAGATGATGTGCACATATCACCCATATTCAACATATAAGACATGTATCCTTATAGGGAAGATGAAGCAAAAGAAACAAAAGGTCAGGAATAGATTCAATGGGAAAAGCAAATTCCTGTAGCTGAAAAGCCACAGATGGAGAAGATAATTGATCAGAGGATTGGCAAGAAGACCAGGAGGAAGACCTATTTTGAATATTTGGTCAAGTGGAAGGGACACCCGATAGAAGATGCCAGTTGGGAAAACGAAGATGATATCCAGAAGCATGGAAATTCAGTGCAGGAGCTCATGGACAAGATTCAATGAATTTTTGTCCAGGGGAGTATGATGCAGGAGCATCGTAAACAAGCACACATGGAGAGACAAATCAGCTCCTTATCATGCCTTTGAATCATTTCATAATATTAACCACTGGCGTTTCCTGTAAATATTTTTTTGAAATGATTGAAACCTGAAGAAGATCAAATGGTTGGGAGATGAATGGTCATGAATGACCTGAGAGTTTCACTCCTAGACTTTAATGTAACAGAAATTAAGTAGCAGTTAGTTTTTTTTCTTGAGTAGACGAGTAGTCGGAGGGAGCCCTAGGAGCCCTCTAAGATAAATAGAGGTTTTGTATGCCCGAATGAGGCTGTTGCAAATTAGTAGGAGATTGTTGTGATTTAGTTGTTGATGAGTTTTTGGTTCTTGTTTTATCATAGATGTAGCCATTTACATTTGAATGAATATAATAGAGGAAAATTGATCCAATGCATGGTGTTGCTACTATTTACAATTCCTTATTATTTTGCTTTCATGAATGAATGAGTTATGTTGTTGAGTATAGAAACTATGAAGTGTTTGGATAAGTTTCTATTGTTTTCTCTTCGTTGAGTTCGTGCAAGGTGTGCATACAGTTCATAAGGAGTGCGTTAACAGAGTCTGTTTCGACTCAGACGATCAGAAGAGATAGCGCGAAACTTCCATTTGCAAGGAGTGAAAAGAGATCGTTGCAAGGTGTGCACAATCGCTGCAAGAACTTAAGTCTTGCATGATAATATATTGCAAGGGGTGACAGAGTCTGTTTCAACTCATAAGATTAGAAGAGATAGCATAAAATTTCCATTTTCAAGGAGTGCAAAGGGACCTCTTCAAGGCATGCAGAGTCACCCGCAAGAATCTAAGTCTTGCGTAAGAATCTATTGCAAGGAGTGCACATATCCGAAATTCGTCTAAGTGTCAAAGTAACCCTCTAAGGAGTCAAAAGGTTCGAGAGATAAATATCAAGAGAGATAGCAGGAGAAATATTCAAGGGAAACACATTTCGAAGGTTTCACGAGCCATCGACTAAGATCTGTTCAAGAGGGAGTGTGATCATTCCGGATCGTCAGATCTGGGCAAAGTACATGAGCTCTAAGTCTCTATGTGCACACAAGAGCGAGGATTTGTCGAAGTCTCAAAGAGAGTAGGGACCGTCCATCATCCAGAGAGACAAGTGGTGCAATATCTACAACTTCAGAAGTTTGTAGACAAGGAGAGAGCGAAATCGTCGAAGATCCGAAATAGATCCTGGTCGTTGGTCTCTAGGGAGTTACATGTCAACAGATTTGAGACTTTGGATGAAAGTCACTTCGAGGATTTGAGTGAGGAGTCAAAAATCCCAAACCCTAAAGAGCCGAAGTAAATCGTTGCTGTCCGATTTAGGAGGACACACATCAACAGATCATCGTTTTCAGGTGAAAGCAATCTGGGAGAAAGAGAAGATTGAGAGTTGAAAATCCCAAAGCTCGAAGAGGAAAAGTGAACCACAACCATCGATATGCAAAGGACACGCGTCGACATATCGTCGTCTTCGGATGAAAGTGCTCCAGGAGAAAGAGAAGACTGAGATTTGAAACTCCCAAAGTACGAAGATTCGAAGTGAATCACAGTCGTCGATCTATGAGGGGCACACATCGACAAATCGTCAAATTCGGGTGGAAGTCCTGTGGAGGAAGAAAGAGTTGAGAGTTGAAACTCTCGAAGCCTGAAAGGATAAATCAATCGTAGCCGTCAGTTTGGAAGGAGGGCACGCGTCGGTAGGTCGTGGAGATCTGGAAGTGCGTGAAAAAGGAGGAAAAGGATCTCTGATTGATAGTTGACCAAGGTAAAAAGAGGATAGACCTAAGCCGTCGATCAAGAGGAAATACCCAAGATCACAAGATCAATGGTCGTGCTTAATTGCAGGGACAGAAGGTGCTCAGGTTTTAAAAATATTGGAGTGGTCCGCAATCGAAGCCATGATATTTCTAGAGGGATACATGGCAACTACTAGTGAATTGCGGGGAGAAAAGTAGTGTGGTATCAAACCACTCTAGGCTTCCTTGCAATCACGTAATTTCGTGAGGACATAGCCCGAGGTCACTTACGGGAGGCATAATGGGAGAGGGGCTAATGCTTGAAACTCGAGGGTTAAACAATGCGAAGGAAGAGGTTTCCGGTACCAAAGAACCTGCACCAGAAGACTGAAAGGACATGTGTTAAATCACAAGTGAGACCATTAAGGTTTCAAAGAGCCGATTTGGCTCAGAAATCGAATATCCTTGACTGAGAGGTCGCACAACCCCTTAGGAGAGAAGGGGGGTCTGCATCAGATTTTCTTGGAGAGGTTGTGGCATTTGGAGAGTTTGATCTCATCTGTTGAGGAGGCCATGACATGATTCCAAGTTTTTATTTATGTATTGCAACTTCCATAGAAACCATTGGATTGTGGTATTCAAATATTCATTTATAATAAAATACCACCTATTGTCCCTTATATTTCTGGTGTATTTGTATTACATGCAATATGTTTGACAAAATGTCTATTAGTAGAATACATGCAAACAGTTTGTGAAAATTTTTCAACCGGATTAGAGCATCAAGAATATTTATTACACATAAGGACATAATATACCAACCCATTCTATTGTGGATATTACACCTCCATCTCAAACTCAACAACCATATTTTCTTTGCACCCTGTAATGAACGTCTCTTCACTTGTAAGAAACAAGTCATCTACATACAATACCAAAATGATCATATCAGTCCCAACAAATATCTAATATAAGTTAGGATATGTTTCACTTTTGTTGAATCCCATACTTTGCAAATAACCATCTATCCTAAAATACCATTCTCTTGGTGTTTGCTTGAGTCCATACAAGGATTTATTAAGTATGTGAACATGGGACTCCTTCCTATTTACCTAAAAGCCTTGAGGCTATTCTATGTATGCTTCTTCCTTAATGATCCATTAAGGAAATATGTCTTCACATCCATATGATATATTCTCCATCCCATAAATGAAACTAAGGACATAAAAAATGTAATGGAAGTGTACTTGGAAATTGGAGAAAATGTCTCCTTGTAGTCCACTCCCTCTCTCGGGGAGAAACCTTTTTCTACAAAACTTACTTTGAACTTCTCAATCCTACCGTCTATCACATGATTAATCTTGTAAAGCCTCCTAGAAATCACTATCGATTTCACCTTCGGTATTGGAGCTATGTCCCACACATTATTCTTCATGATGGAGGTGTACTCCACCATGGAATTTGCAAAACTTGTTGTCTACTGCCTCTTGAAAGATGGAAGGTTTCAAATCTATGAATATTCTCATCGAATCCATGTAGTTTGGAAAATTATTCGAAGGTATACTCTCTCTAAATGTGCTCCTAATATACTCAACATGCTCCTGAACATCCCTCAATGTCTGAGTGAACCATCAAGGTCTCCTGATAGAATTGTAAGGGTTTATTACCTCCTCCTCTTCACTTGAAGCCCACTGTACTACTTTGGAATTCATTGGTGACCTTGGCTCAAGCTTAGAAGCTCCTTCTCCTAATACTATTTCACTGGAATATGCTCATGGGACTTTCTAGATGTAAGGTCTTCCTCAAAATTTAAATCCCTTCTCATTGCTATGGAATATAGACCCTGTAGGCATTTGCAGTCTCGATGTAACTCACAATTGAACCCATTTTGTTGGCGGGATCCAACTTGGTCCTCTTCTCCACTGGTACATGGATATAAACTTGACATCCAAATATGTGGAAATGACCCACCTATGGAATATTATCCTCCAAGATCCTGTGAGGAAACCCATTCTGGATGTACAATACTATGTTTCATCCCTATTTCCAAAGAAACATTGACAGGTCTTGGTTATGAATAATGGAATTAACATCAAATCCATGTAGATTAGGAATTTTTTTGGATGTCTATTCTCTCTAAATGTGCTCCTGGGAGCCTCAACATACTCTTAAGAATCCATCAATGTTTGAGTGAACCATCAAGGTCTCTTGGAATAAATGGAAGGGGTTATTGTCTCCTCCTCTTCAACTAAACACCATTGTACTACTTTGGAAGTCACTAATGACCCTGGCTCAATGTTTTGAGCTTCTTTCTCCTCATCCTCTGTCACCAGAATAAGTTAATGGGACTTTCTGGATGCAAGGTATTCCTCAAAGTATACATCCCTTCTCATTGTTATGGAATACATACCTTGTAGGCCTTTGAAGTCCCATTCTAAACCATAATTAAACCCTTGTTTTTGGATGGATCCAACTTGGCACTCTTCTCCACTAGTACATGGATATACATTGGACATCCAAGTATATGGAAATGACTCCAATTGGGAGTCTTGTCCTCCAATATCATATGAGGACACCTGTTATGGATGTAGACTACTTTTTTGCAAGCCTCTTCCCAAATAAACATTGACAAGTCTTGGTCATGAATCATGGCCTTAGTAACCCTTATGATGGATCAATGCTTCTGCTCTACGAACCTATTCTATCGTGGGTTGTAAAAAACAATTAGTTCCCTCTTAATCCTTTCCTCCTTGTAGAAACCCTTGAACTCCTTGGAGGTATACTCACTGCCATTGTCCAATCTCAAGACTTTGATCTTCTTCCCTTCTTGGTTTCAACTAGAGATTTGAACTCCCAAAGATTGTTAACGATCTCATCATTGATATTTAAGAAGTAGATCCAAGTCTTGTAAGATAAGTCATCAATAAAAGAAACATAATACATACTTCCTAAAATCGATGCTACCGAAGTCAATCCACAAACATTCAAATTCACTATGTCTATAATCTACTTAGACCTACTCTCGCTAATTGGGAAGGTAGCCTTGGCATGGTTTCCAAGACTACACCCACTGCATACTCCCCGTTGCTCAATGTTGAACTTTGGAAGACCTGTGACTATCTCCCTTAGAATAGACAATGCCTTATGATGTAGGTGTCCCATCCTCTTGTGCCACAACTCACACATGCTGTCACTGTTATGAACTAGGGCTCAAATAGGTTCACCTTGCAACCTGTAAATATTATATTTTCTAACCCCTATTACCTGAGATGATTTTGGGCTATATTCCTTCTCCATGATAAGGATATGATGGTTCTTGAACTCGATTGCATATCCCTTATCCTCCATAATTGAAACTAAAAACAAATTCTTCCTGAGAATTGAAACAATTTTTTTTATCAAAGTCTAAAAAGTTACTTGATTGGAGTTGGAAGAAAATTGTACCAACTCCTGTTGTTGGCTACTTGAAATCATCACAAAGCTCAACCTAAAACAATGATTACTACTTCTTAAGATTAGAACACAACTACCAGGTTGATTTCATATGTCGCGATGCCCCACTATCCACATACTAAGCATCACTTGGAACCATGTTGGTAGAAAGGAAAGATACCATCGATAAATCCTTCTTGAATTTACCAAAAAAATCATTCATTTGAGTTTTTGCAGACACTGCTACCTAATTTTGTTGTTGCTTCCCTTTACCCTTCTTATATGGACATTGTGATGCATAATTCCCATTTTAATGACAAATGAATCACTTGATATTACTCAAGTCCTCCTTCCTTGTATGTGAGATTGACTCCTCATTCTTTCCCTACTCTTGTTGGGTCCTTTACCTTTTCCATTATTTGTCTATCTAAATAGGGCTAGGTTATCATCAAAACCCTTTTCACTAGCCTTTGACTCCATCCAAGTCTCCTCCTGGATACAATCATCCCACAATGTTTCAAAAGAAGGGAGATTCTCATGAGAAAAAGTGCCCTTGACAAATGTTTCCCATGAATATGAGAATCCATTTAGTTCTATATTCACTTTCTCAACATCTACAATATTCTCCCAAAATGATGCAAGTTTATAACGTCGTTACACAACCTTCATCAAATAACTGGCGTTCGAGTCTGATCTAGATATTTCTATAGATTTGTGTTTGCTCCAAAAAATCATCTTCCTGTTTATGTTCTCACTTTGGTAGAGGCCAACCAGGGAATTATAAATATCCTTTGTAGTCTTCTTCATAGATACATGAGGAATCAAATGATCCTTTATAACATCCATGACCATCTAATTGTCCTTCACTTCCTTGTGAGTTTCCAACTGCCGTGGATTTGTAGATGAAGGGAAAAACGTCCTTGACAATATCCTAGAGATCATTCTCTTCCAATAAGAGTGTAACCCTAACTTTCCAAGATAATAAATTTAAGGCACCATCCAATATGTCCTCCAATTTGAGGCTAGCCGATGCCATATCTCAAACAGATCTGCAAAAAATCGAAGAAAAAACATGTTGCATGAAAATCAAGATAGGTTGCAAATTTGCTATATGGTCATCTTCCTATATTTCATATCTGATGAGCGCAACTTCTGAAACCATTTAATTAGAGAGAAACTTTGATACCATGTAAATTTTCCACCCTAGGTGACTGTCGTCCTTATGTTTTTAATGGAATAAATCAATTACATAATTTAATTAACATAGAAATATAAATTCTGAACACAACAACAATCACACAATAGTCAGAAAGCAGTAAATAATGGAAGCATACATTAATACACACATGCACATATGATTTCTCCTTCTCAATCAACCTTTCATTCCTTAATTAAAGCTTACAAGGAAACATCCACAAACTGCTTGACCTAGTAGTTGTATGGTTTGGTCAAATAATCCAAGAATTGAGTTGTACGAATTTCATCGAGGGTACAAATTGTAGAGAAAATGAGGAACAACGACTATATGACCTCTTCTTCATTTCACTGCTTTCTCTCCTCTGGTTGTTTATCTTCTCAATTGTTTAACTGTGTGCAATACCTTTCTATCTTGTCTTATTTATGATTTTACGAAACCCTAATCTCCAAAATCCTAATTTGATTTTGAGATGTATGGTTGATATTGAATCTAGTCTAAGTCATTAATGCATTGAATGCACTTTTTTAGGTTCAACTGAAAAACATAATATATTCCACTTTATTCTAATTGAATTACAAAATAGAATCAATGACTACTTTTTCGAAGTGGTCACCAATGAAATTTATTAAACCACTACTTGCGTATTTAAATTGAAACCTGTTTAAGAAGTTCC